>WITN01000231.1:0-112789 GCA_015025155.1 Lactarius quietus
CCCCTCGTTCACCAACACCAGATTCCCCCATCGATTTCGAGGCTGCTGCCCTTGTGTAGGGTATACAGAACAGCGCCCAGCATCCCCATTCCCCCAGATAACCAGGAGAAGTCCCTCCTGCCCCAGTAATCCCCCCCCTTCTGTATCTTCCTCAGGGAAGCACCCCCACATTCATCGCAGTCTCACTCCCCAGGGAGAAGAGTGGCCCCATAGACAGTTCTACCAGACTCTTCATCACCATCCACACCATTGAACAGTTGACCACAACTCCCCCCAGGTTCCCCAGTGTCCTCCCATTCCAGTCTCAGCCCCCCACTTCCTCACCATTACCCCCAAGACAAGACCTTGCTATTGCCCTCAGAATTTCCCCACTATATGCCTGCTCAAAGGATCCTAACTCCCCAGCCAGGACCTTCCTCTAGGTCCATCAAGTACAATTTTAGAGCAGGAATCAAGAACTTTTGACCCCCTCAACAGCCTCATCAGAACGGCATACGGGCACCTTAGTGATCCTAGAGGTGCACGACTTCCTGGACGGAAGAGTGGTAACTACATACGGTTACTAGCCTTTTACGGGGAGCAGATTTTGTGGTACACCAAGGTACCATTTGAAGATGCGTGAGGACAAGCCCTCACCTTTAGCTTATTGTTTTTCCTCTCGAATTCCCCAAGACCCCTTCGATACATCCCACCTACAGTGACAACAACCATTGTAACCATTACTGTACTAGTAAGTGGTTATATAAGTAGTTGTTACTTCTCAAATATATTGGGGTTTTGTACCAAGTGTCAGTATTTCCAAGTCTCTTCAAGAAGGAGAAAGACTTGAGATCCCAAGCCCTCTTTGAAACCCATGCCTCCTGCAACTCAGGACTTATTATCCTGAGTCATCCTGTTCAACCCAGTCAGTGCGAAGTCATTGACTGTTGGAGCAACCCCCCATTCCTCTAAATAAACTTAAAGACCTCTACCCTTTGGAAAGTAATTTACCAGTGGGACTACAAGACTTCAGAACATCGACTTAGCAAGAATTGCTGAAGCTGCCCAAGAACAACTCCTGTATTGGCATCTATCTGATGCCACACTGTTCACAATTCCCCAGCCGAGTCCCTCCTCTTGTGGACCAAAGACGACCACTTTTGGTTCATCCACATTCCCCCCCAAGAACAAGAACTCATCCACACATCAGAGCAGGAGAACGTGTCAGATACCTGGAGCGTTCTCTCTCAACTACAACCAAGTCCAAGTCAACTGGCAAGAAATCCATCTTGTCACTAGAGGAACAGAGTTCCACTAGTCATAGTCGAAGGTAAAGAGTTCACTTACAAGTGGAGCTCTTCCAATTGGGAAACCACCCTTGAAAACCCAGACCACCGCCTTATTGACCCTCAAGTTTATCACCTCCCTCCAGACATCCCTGACAACCCCGAAATCCTCAAATTTGCTGAAGTGCAAGCACCCCCACCCCTTATCAAAACTCCACTGCCACCAAGCAGTCCCACTAGTATACCAACAGAGTCTGTTGATGGTTGGGGAGAACCCAACCTTTGGAACGGACCTAGCAGGTGTTGGTGTGCAAAGGAAGTGTGTGACTGTGGATACAGACCAGATACCCCACCTACTCCACCTAGTGTAGTATTGTGGGCCCCAGGCAACGCCTATCTACCCTTTATACAATAAAGAGTAGATTTCTTGTTCAGATCCAAGCTGGAAAACATTGGAGAAAGTATAGTTGATTGGGCTATCAACCTGGCATCCCAAAACATTCAGCAGTGTCCCCATAGAAGGCGAAACCAGAGAACACATGTGGAACATCATTCCATACATCAAGAAGACCTCCTTGTGTTGCCAACTCAGGTCCTAGTTGTCCCAAACAGGGATATTCCTCGAATTAACCAAGCTGGTCCAGTTGACCCAGTGTACCCACCCAACAGAGTACCCTTAGTTTCACAACCAGTGAACCCCATCATCAGGCAGCACTCCACCAGTAGTGAAGAAGCCAACTACCTCCAGACAGAGGCAATACAATTACACTGCCATTATCCAGAGTCCGTCTACATTGCAGAGCACCTACCTACCAGGAAACCCAGAGAACTCCAGGCATTCAAAGAACACTGCAGACTGCAGTACGACCAGCATAGAGTCACCCTAACTGTCAACCACCCCTTGGAGCACATCAGAGAATTCACGTCAAACATCCTCAACTTTCAGAACTACCTTTGGAGAAGCCTCACTACAGTCACCCACTTTGGGATTTACAAGGAATATCATTGGATCCGTCGTCAAACTAGACGAAATCAACCAGACAAAGCCATCTTGCAACCCACCTATAAGATCCATTATCAGTGGAACAACGATGGTTGGACCATCACCAGGTTACTCCACCATTAGTGAATGAGTCAAGGAAGCAAAACTCCAGCAACCCAGGAGCTCACAGAAGAAGAAGAATCACTCATTCCATTGGACATCAACGAACCCATCTACAACTTAGACCATGAAAGAATCCAAGGCCAACTCCTTAACAGAACAGTTGTCAGCAAAGATGGACATTTTCCTTGGACATTCCTAGACACCCTTGAAGAAGTATCCATCAACAACTTCGCCGAACTACACCCCCACATCTCCCACATCAATAACCTTGACTACACCAACCTCTTAGGAAATTACCACTCCAAAGTAGTTCAGTGGTCACAAAAAAGAAACTAGTGGGTGTATCAGAACAAGAAACCCGTTCAGTTCTCTGACTCAGAAGATGAATCTTCTGACCACGAAGAGAAAGCGACCTCAGCCCAAGAAACCCAACCAGAGACACAAGCGTGGTCACCACTGAGAACACCACCTTCAGCAGGTGCCAGATCAGTGTGCAGTGAATCAAGTGACCAAGAAGAAGTCTCTCAGATCCTAGGAAGTGTCGCCAGAAGGGTAGAAGCGCTTATCACCACAGTATCCCAGCCTCAGACACCGCAAGCAGTTTCAGGTGCACTTCCAGTAACCCCAGCACAGGCATCACAATCATTCCTGCCTACACCTTCGGCTACAGCATTCCCACTTCCACCAACAGTACCTCCAGTTCGTGTAGCCACCCCTACACCCAGCCAGCGCCCAAGTACCCCTGCTTATTCCAGTTGTGCTGCATCCCCAGTCAACCTAGTACCCCCAGTACACCAAGTACCCCAGCAAGCATGTCTGGTTCAGCGAACACCAAGTTATTGGGATCCCCGTCAGAGTCATTCAATGGTAGTCCTGCAAAGGCCGAAGCCTTTTGGAACAATCTAGAGAATTACTACTACCTCAATGAATCTGCATACTCTGATCAAGGAAAGAGGGTTTCAGCCACTCTAACACACTTCAAAGTTGGCACTTCTGCTGGAGAATGGGCTCAAGATAAACAGAAGAGAGCCCTGTCAGTCACACCTGTCGACTTCGGAACATGGGTAGATTTCCGTGACAGTTTCAAAAAACACTTTGTCCCTGCATACTCAAAGTTGGAAGCCACCAATGCCATGTATACCTCCAAGATGGGCAGATGCCCTTTCAATGAATGGTACCAAGATTGGTCAACCTTTGCCTCCCAGAGCAGAGCCAATGAAGAAACCCAGATGTATGCCTTTAGAAAGGTGCTTCCCATGGCACTACACCAGAAGATAATGGGTGTATCACCACAGCCTACCACGCTAGAAGACCTAGCAGAGAAAGCAAGAGAGTTTGATCGACTCTGGCGCATGTACAGTGCCCCTACCACGTTTTACAGAAATTCAGGCCCACGAAACCATGCCATAACCACAGATGAAGATCATGCCCAAGTCAATGTTACCACAGCACTGCAATGACCTTGACAGTAAAGGTAACAGCTTCATATAAACTGGTCGGGACCCATCTCAGGCCCTCCTTCTCTCCCCCATCAACTGACGTTTGGGTGCATCTGCCTGCACCTCTCCTTACTCTGCTCCCCCATGGGTACGGCTTGTGGTCTACTTTCATTCTTCCATCACTTTCATCTCTGACACAACGCCACTTGCCACAGCGCAAACCATGTTTACCCATGTTACACGTCACACGTAACCACGTGATGACTCCGTATTGCAGTTGCAGTCACATCTGACCAAGGGTCCTCCATCACACATCACTTGCCATGGATCCTCCACCTTTACCTGTCTGGCTTATTCTCATTGACGGAAAATTCAATGCCATTTCAAAACGTTTCAGGGTTTTGATCAACTCTGATGACAATGTAGACACCTTGAGGAAGAAGGCCGGGGAGAACATGCCAGATACCTTGCGCGAGCCCTGTCAGTGCGACGTGTTGCGCCCGAAAGGCAGATTTGTTATCAACAAGTCAAATTCCACGGACTGGAAACAGATACTTGCACAAATCAAAACCGAACAAGATACCACTCAATGGCTTAACGATGACCTCGAGTTGGCAGAGCTCGATCTCTCAGTCGGTGAGACCCTGCTCCTACAATTGCCTCGTACGTCATTCATTTCTATGACTACAGTCGACTAGCTCATACTGTATACACGTTGGGAAGGCCTTTTCCCCATACACTATGAGATATATACGGTACGAAAATCGTCACATTTTGTGACATGTGTGACATCAAGTCAAAGCGGTGTAACACGCGAAAAAAGTGTCCATACTGGTTTGCGGCTTCACATAATGTGGGCCCATTCACCATCACTTTCTCTTCCTCCATGTGAAGAACCCACAGACAGAGTACACGCTCTAGCATCAGGGTGTGTCACAATGTGTGGTTGTTTTGAAGACAGTGCATTCGGATTTGAGTCACCACATGATTTGACTTCTGCACGTTGCTCAAGTTTTCGGGAAAGCGTTGGCTGTGTGAAAATGAGAGCACCATCCTTGCAAGTCTTGAAATGATTGACAACTTGAGTTTGGGGGATCTGAGGATGCTCATCAATGAACTTGAAGACAGTAAACCAATCTGCAAGTGTCAGATTTTCACGGCTTTGAGTGACAGAGGACTTTGCAGAGGATTTCGAAGCATCCTTCTTGGTCACAGGCTTCAATTTGTGAATGTAGGGTGCTGGCTTTTCACGAACTTTTCGAGTAGACCCTCTTTGGGCATGGATAGGCTCAGAAGACAGTGGAAACACCCAAAAATGCCATCAATGGGTTGCATTGTTCACCAAAAATGCCGCTCATCCCCATGTTGCCACCAAAAAAGTGCCTGTCATACTGTATAAATCAGAGATCTAGCCTATACAGTATACAGTATGCATTATAAATCGATTTCTCTGCGAACCTACTGTGGTTCCAGCCAAAAGCTATACAGTATGAGATTTATGCATTAGTAGCTTATGCGTTATGAGCTAGTCGACTGTACTACCGCCAGCTGCGTCCTCATACAGGCCTTAGGTTCGTCAAATGAAGATAACTCCGTGGAAACCAGTTTCTCGTCCCAAGACCTCCAACAATATGAAGGTGTATTCATTCGAGCCGCGACCAGGGGAAAATTTACAATGGCAGACATCACTGCGAATGACATTAAGAAGAAAGACTTGTCAACGGTCCCAGAGTTTGTCAACGATGTCGAAAAGCGCCTATCTCAAAAGCGACGGGTCGAGGATAGTCGAGTTAGTTGTTTTCGCATCTTATCGTCTCTTCGGCCTCTGACAGATGAAGATAGGCGTACACGACAACTGAATATTTCGGTTTCGGGAAAACGATTATCAAGACCTATTTTGATTCGCCGGAGACGACGGCCACTTCCAGCGCTTCTGCTGACCAGGCCGACCAACTCGAGCTGTTACACCTTGCCCACATTTCGGCCATTGATGACAATGATTCGCCCGGAAACCAAGATCTCTTCAAAGAAGCCGGCACAAACTGGCTCTTTTTCACCTATTTCGCAATGCATTTGTCGCGACGAACAGAACTAAATGAACCACCAATCATCACCACTAAATTGTGAGAGTGAACGCGTTTGTGATATTCTTTTAGCTGACATCCTTAACAGCGGTCATGAACCGTGGCCATTAAGTCTTATCATCACATTCGAGGGGAATAAATTTACATATACACCTAGAAGCGATTTCCTCGTTCTGAGGCGTACGCTTCCACGAATGGCTGTGGAGGTAAATTCGGGGCGACCACAACAAGATGTCTTGGGTTATGGTGTCTTGGATCATCGTCGCCTGATGCTTCAAGGAGCTTCCATCGTTCGACTCGCGAACCAATACCTGGATACGTACAAGGAAGAGAAGAATTTTTTCTTTGTGGCCATATACATTGGCCACAACGGAGAGGCAATGCGCCACATTATGTATCAGACAATGGATTCCCCCACGGTACGCACGCACGCTCTGCATATCATTTTGATCCTTTGCCGAATCGCCATAGGTTTATTGCAAAAACCAAAAGTTCGACCTCAAGAAAAGTGAAAGCCGCGCTCAATTTGTACTCGAATTGTACAATTTCGCTTCTGTATTGGACGCAGAGCACGACGACGAAGTTGTAGCAGATCAGGTCGAGGGGTTCAACAACAAAGTCAACGGGCACCCTATGTTCAAGTTCACTGACAGCACCACCACCGGCAACGCCAGCAGGGCAACCAGCAAAGGAACCAGCAAAGGCAAGGGCGATAATAGAGGAAACCAAGATCACCCTAAGGATGATAGCGGCCGCGCAATGGAACAGGAAGAACAGCTGAAAGCCCACGGATATATAGTGGTACCGGATATCTTAGAGACGGATGGCGGCACCTGGGAATTGCTTACGAAGGTGCGCCATAGAACACATTTCTCCATCCATGATTTCGCACCGACTATTGTCTTGCAGCCACCACCTCACGTTCGCATAGTGTATCGACAGGGTGATCCGAACAAGACCGAAATGATTTCAAAGGCTGTCCGCGAAGCATCGAGAGAGCCAGATATCTTAAATTTCCTCCGTATGACGGGGCGAGTCTCGCCGCACGTCATCTCACTGATCGAAACTATCACTTCGGCTACCAGGAAGTGGCTCATTTTACCGAAGATGCTCTCTATCGACCAACGATTCATGAATCATGCCGGCGTCGGCGCTCGTTCGGCGCTCGGCCGGGGCCTCATCGAGGGGCTCGCATATCTTCACGAGCACAATATAGCTCATCGAGACATCAAGCCCGACAACCTTGTTTGTGACAGCAATTGTCGCTTGCAAATCATCGACTTCGACGTAGCTCTCCAAGTTCAGGACGAAAATACGCTGACTGACAAATATCGCGGCACCAAGGGTTGGACAGCGCCTGAAATGGGAAAGGGAAAGCAAGACGAGCCGACGTCGATGCATAGCCCCATCAGAGCCGATAGATGGTCATGTGGGCGTGTTCTTCAAGAACATATCAAGGTCTTCAAAGAAGACAAATGCCTCGCGCAGTTTGCTGTCCGTCTAATGGCCATCGTTCCGAGGAACCGACCGTCGCTTCTTGAATGGGTTAAGCGGAGCGTCACATCCGACGCGACGTCCAGACCCCGGCAAAGGGAAGAATTAGGAGAAAGCAATTGTGCGAAGAGGGCCAAGCATGACCATGATACCCAGCCTGACCAGCGTAGTGGTTCCCAGCTTGTCCAGCGTGATAGTGCCTGGCTTGTCCAGTGTAATGCTTGACCAGTCGAGCTGTGTTGGTCCCGCCCGTCGACGCACTCTCAAAATCGCCACTTGCTCCAGTTCATGAGCCAACGTTTGTCTGCGGAGCGGACCAGTTTGGATATTTCTTACTTTATGTCAATCCCATCCCCGATATGTAACATCTCCTCGGACTTTCTACTACTGTACCGCCCTCCCGGTGAAATGCGATTATGGGCCACCTTCTCATTAATATCATGACCGATGCGGAACTAAAGACCCATGGCGAGAGCGCCCTCAACTACGCTTTTGAGGGCAGCGACCCCAAACATCCAGAAGGTGGTGCACAGAGGCTTGAACACCACGGCCTGACTCCTCAAAGCCCCTTCAACGTGCCGCAGCGGCACTTGGATGGTGATGAAAGCTAAGCGTCCTCCCCCACACTCCGTCTTACCAACTGCACAACTATGAGTTTATTCTCTGTGCAGTCAGCTGCACTGCACCGACGACTTGATTAAGCCCGGCGAGCACGGTCAAGAGACTAGCTCAGCCACGTTCCTCAACCAGACAAACAACAATCAGCACGTTACACATTGCAGTTGCAGTTGCAGAAATGCTCGCCTGACCCTGCAAAGAGTGCATGCGATTGCTTTCGCGATGCACACATACATAAGCTTCTACGACTCGTCACAGTACTCTTTCGATTTCCCTTTCAATTTCAATTTCGATCTATCTAGCCCATCAACCCAGACGATCGCTCGAACGTTCGAGTCACTTTCCGAGATGTCGATGCACCCCCACCAGAGGCTTCTAGCCAGCCATAATGTTCGCATGGTTATCCTCTCCAGATTCCTTACCTTCATCGTCCTTTTAACTCTAGAGTGTTTTGTTGCGATGTTCCGATTCGAGGCAGCTCCACCGTTTCTTACGTGCCTCGAGGCGCGCGCCCTTTCGATGTCGCGAAGGCCAAAGAATGCTGGGTCGGGGATCCTTTTCCCACTCGCTTATTGGTAGTTCTTTCTTCATTTCCGCCTCTCCGCGCCGGTTCTGGAGCAAGATTCAACAGCAGTTCAGACAGTCAACACCTAAGTGTGTGACGGCTCCGGCGGCTAGGGTATACACGCCGTACGCCGAACTTTTTGTATTCGATTCCGGAGTCTTACAGTACTGTAATAGAATCACACGAGGACGCTCGCCAAAGACACCCGGTGAGTCTATCTCCACGCACAACGGCACCTTCCCAATGCTGGCGATCTCACCGTTTCATTCAGCACTGAAGCTTTCAAAAAGTCTTGCTATGATAGAAGAAACTTGACCGGGATTCGAACTTCCCGGGAGATGCAAGGTCATTCCGCTGGTTCTTTCACTATTGGATCAGCATCGCGTGCAATAGTTCCTGACTCGACTTTCCACAGCATCGCACCAACAACTCGATCGCTCCCCCTTCCCTCTCTCTCTCCCCTAACTTACACACTCACACACTCGTCGATTCGACACCGTCGTTGTCGTCGTCAGTCGGTCACTTCGACTACGACGCTGCTTCGTCCTCGTTCCAAAAATCTCACCCTGACCTAATGCGTTTACTGTCGTCCTGCATCGAGCTCGGCCTTTTGTCTCGTTGTCATCACACTCCACCCCCGTCCCGTTTCGTTTCCTTCCCCGCCTTCACTACCTTACCCTTCCTCTCTGCCTACTACTTGACTCGGTCGTAGGTGCTCGCTTTCCCTGTATTTAGACGTTGTTGAATACAAGAGCGCTCGTGTCGCTGGCTGTTTTCCCAATTTTCAGTTCGAATTTTGGCTGGCCCAATCGAGGACAATTCGTGCCAACTTCGGCTCGATTCTGGTCTACCGTTTAGGACTTTTGGTCGACCTCCCTTCCTTTCCCCGCTGGAGGGTGGGACTCACTTCTCGTCGTAGCCTTCCTTCCCGCGCCTTCTCTTCCGGGGCGCGACCCTTATGCTCCACGTCAACCCGTCAACCCCCCTCGCATGGCCTTCCCTCACCCTCTCGCTGCCGTCTGGCCCCCACTATCACCGCCGTCTCGTACCGCCGACCTCACCTCGTGCAAGGCGTGGTCATTTCTGCCTTTCCCGATGCACATCCGTCCCCGTCTCCGCACTGGCTTCATCATTTCTCTTACTCTGCTACCATCTGTTTGCCCGCCCGTGCTACCGGTCCCTCCCTCCCCGTCACGTGAGGCCCGACCCTTGCCACAGTCTCCCTTCTCCCTGCCTGCGTCGACTCTTCTCCTTGTCGCCATCTCCTGCCATGCCCTCCGCTGCCCGGCCCTCCCGTCACCCTCCTCCCCTCGTTTCGTGTGTTCTCTCACCTCCACGACCATCTTGATTCAGCCTGTGCCCCTGCGGCCGCTTATTACCTCAACCAGTGATGGTCAGTTTTTCGACCCCCCGGTTGAAATATACCTTTTAACTGGCTCGTATTTATCTCATCGTACATTCTCGTACTTTGTCTCTACAAAGCGTGCATCCTGCCTCCAGATCGATATACTTTTGCGACGTGCCCCGCTAGCACTCTTTCCCCCCCTCTTGCGTCTTGTCACTCTTCGTCGAACTCCTCTGGGGAGCCGATCCTCCCCTCCCTCCGTACTTACCGCGCCGTTAGCTTGTATTTCGCATTCCCAACCACTCCGTCGCGAGTTGTACTGATGCAGATGTGTACGTGGTACTCTGAAGAAATTGTGGTCGTCGACCCGCTTAGCCAAAGGACCAATGCAGCAGCCCCGGAATATGTCGACCCCGCAAACATGTCATAGCCTGCTCTCGCTGAAACGCGAGGCCGAAGTCGTTGCAGATGACCAGGCCGGGCCATTGGGATGGGGTGACGGGTGCGATTCTGTAAGCCTCCGCAACATCGCGCACGGAGACCTGGGAATCTGAAGGAAGGAGTACAATGAGTAAAGCGACAGTGGAGAATGTTCCCCAGCTGCACGGGAACTCGTCGCTATTGATATAGGAATTATTGGAAGTAACCGGGGGTCTCATGCCTTCTCCGCTCGAAGGCAACCCAACCCTGAACTCCGTGATCGCCTGCCAGTAGGGGTGGCTCGTGGATGAGCACTCTTTCATTACCTGCCAGTCGAAGCAGACCGGGAGACTGTTAGCCGCGACCAGCCTTCCCTACTCGTTCTTTCTAGCTGCGCCGGCTGAACCGTCCCATACCGTCGCATTTGCGTTCGTGGTGACCGAGGCAGAACCGCGCGGGCTCCCCCACGTGGCCTGCGCCGGAGTGGGAAAATATTTATCTCGGTTGACGCGTTGGGAGCCGTCTTAGGAACGCTTCTCCAAGCGGTCGGATGGTGAGCTGCGGGCCATATCTCGGAGAACGAGAGCCGACGACGCTTCCTCGCGAAAGTGTATGGCCATTTGATCCGTGACCCCGCTCGCAGTGTCGTTTGGAGGGGGTACTAGCCTCGAAGGCGGCAAAGTGTGAATCTGGCGTATGGCACTCAACAGTGGTGGTAGTTGGCGGGTGGGGAGCGGCCGAGCAAGTGCGGGTCATCACTGTAAAGGGTAAGGACCGTTGCATCCAAAGCCAATTTTGGTAAAGGCACGTACCAGGTGGATCGGGTGCAACAGCAAAAGAAGGGTGACCGATAGAGTGTAGCTGGTGGATGACCGATAGCAAAAATAGCTAGCAGCAACGGAATGACGGGGGTAGGCAATGGCGCATAGTAAACAGAAAAATTGGTGGGTGATGGCAAGGAGAAGGACAGAACGAAAGACGGGGCAAAAAAAAAAGAAAAAGGAGCTAGAGTCAGCAAGCGGTCTGGGGCTATGGGGAAGGCCATCGTACCTGCTCGAACTCTCCACGAAAACAACTCTGCCGTTCATGTCCTAGCAAAGGAGGCTGTCTTGGATCAATCCAATATTGAACCCATCCCATTTGAAGGCACCGAACTATTCACGTCTGACACAGCTCTGGTACAACAACAGGACCTTCGGGTGCGGCTCCAGGTTCATATAGAAGGTCGCCAGGGTTTCGACATGGGTCACCGGTGATGAGGGAGATCCAAGCCTTGAACTCGAAACATCAACGGTTACTAAGCGGAACGGGGGAGTTCGGAATTTTGAGTGGCACGGGCGCGTGGGGATTGGTTTTGTGTGATTTCGAGGACGACTCTGAGTGGCTCCTATCGCTCGGCCTTTTTGCACCGTTTTCGTGCGCAGAATACAGGCGGGAGAGGATATCGGAACGAGGACGGGGCTGAGAAGCAAGCTGGATGAGGAGGGAGGAGAGGAGGTTGCGACGGTCTTGTTTATCGAAATCAAAGTAGAAGTACGCCATCAAGGCTGACCCTGCCTCGTGCACGCTTGCGATGTCTTGGATGATCGTAGAACCAGAGGATCTGGTAAGCTATCATAGTGTATCAATGCCAAGCGACGACGAACCAAAGAATGCTCTTGCCAGAGCCGGCTAAGAATGCAGACAACAATCAGGAGTCGTTCGGGGAAGAGTAGGAGCGACGTACGCTTGCCGTAGACCCACGAGAGAGCCATTGGACTTCCATTCCGTAAAGGTACTGCCCCGGAAGCATTACTCGGCTGCTCACCCATGATGAATGTCGCATGCAATATTGTGATTCGTTGACGGATCTGACGGAGTAACCCATATTCCAAGGCTTTCTCGCAATTACTGTAGATTAGAAACACCTGAATGAGTAGCAAAAGGTTGATCACGAACATTTCAAGTTATCCAGAATCACCATTGCGTCCTTCCCATCTAGCCAACGCCCGCGCAATCAGTGTAAGGTGAACGAATAGCCAACAAGACAAGCCTACCGTTCATTTCAACGTCCAATTCGTTTACGACACCAGTTACTTTGTTATCAAAGGCATGCGCGAGGTTCATGATTTGTGCCGCCGCCATCAGAGCCTCCTCTTGCGTCAATCGGCCTAACCTCCTCAACGCATCTTCAACGTCCTTCCACCCGCAAGCTTCTTGACGAAGTTTTCTGAACAAGGATAAGTGTACGTACTTTCATGAATTGCCCGATAGCAACGCACTGGGCTCGACCCTGCTTCATCTCCTTCGTGACGATTGCGAAGATGTTCAGAACTTCGACCATAATCTTCACAATTACATCGGTCATCGCGTTGGTCAGAGGCCGAGGAAGATATGCTTGTAAGGATGGGAGCAGTGGACATGATCGGAATGGCGGAAAATGGGGGCGGCGGCGACTTGCTGCGGCTGCTGCGTCTTTATGACGGGAACGCTGGCCGACGTGTGCTGTGACTTACTTGTGCTCCCCGGTGGCAGAGCCGGTAGTGCTGACAGTACATCGGACGCTGGCGAAAGGTGGCGATATCGATGTAGGTTGAGCAAGGTGAGCGAGCCGCTCCGTTCCTGTAACGACGTTGATGGTATGTACCACCTGTTCGCTGTCGCTTAGGCGGCTGCTCTGCGTCCATCGCGCCTTGCGCATCCTTACCGCGGCGATGGTCCAGAACCGCCTCACCCTGTCGCATGAGGCGGTCAAGGAATACGAGGTAACAAGTCATGTGCCCGCTATCTCACATTAGTTGCACGATGGCGTGCAAGGAGACAGAGGAACTAATGTGAGCTCTGTCTCCTCGCACGCCATCGTGCGCAGCACAAGCAGTGCGCCAACCGAGACGCTGGTAGCTTTTCGTGGAACTCGAACACGAGTAGGGCCATCATCACGAGGTCAATGGGCACGATAGTTGTGGGCCTGCGCGACACCTTGGGAGATTGAGGCATTCCGGATGCGCAGCAAGCTTGCCGACGAGCGGCTTAAACGAGTGCTGCACGCTTTTCTTCCATGAGCCAGACGGCTCAAGAGGTGCCGGATCTTAGGTTTGCTGCGCAGTTGTCGAGGCCGCACGGGACGTGGATCGAGAATCGTGTGGAGTGACTGGGCGATCCAGAGGAAAGCGGTGTTTCGTCGGTCATTGAATCTAAGTCAGAGATAGGGGAGTGTTAGAAACAGAAAGGGAACAAAATGCTCCGGCGAACGAGGCTCAACAGACTTACGTCGGGAACACACCACTTGTTCACACTCCTGGTCAAAACAGGCGGCGATGACAGACGACACACCACTGATCCCAACACGATTACCCGCTTGCATGCCTGGGATCACATCCTTGAACACCAGCCACCCGTACCCTCTCTATGCGCCTCCCCGATCCTGGCGTTGCCGTTGGCCTCATCGGGACCGACGGCGAGCCCAGTCGCAGTGTGAAAGGGAAGAGGGTGTTGGCGGACGTTAGCGAGGGTAGACGGCGGGCGGTGGAGGTGGGCAGTGGGCCGCGAGGGTAGATTTTGAGATGACAGGAACAGGTGGCGACATGACCGCGGGGTCCGAGAGTGGGGTGGTCGCAAGGGTAGAGAGTGCGTAGGCGAGGGGGGTGAGAGAAGGCAGAGGCAACAGGTGCAAAGGGCCGGCGGGGGTAGACAGCAGGATGTCGGGGGTGGCAGCACGGGACAGGTGGCAAGACGATGGCGCGGGGGAGAGCGCGGGAGAAGACGGGAGATAAAGGAGATAAAGGTGGGGAAGAGAGAGAGAGGTGGCGGTGGCAAGCGCAGGAAGGGTGGCGGCAGACAGTGATGCGTCAGGGACAGGTCGCGAATAGAACGATGGTAGGGGTGCAGAGCGGAGAGCAGAGAGCGCGGAGCGTAAGGCGTTAGGCCTGTAAGGGCGAGGGTGAGGATACTGGCGATGGCACTCTGAGGGTGAGGCTGGTGAAGGACAGATGGTCAGTGAGGCTCAGGTGGTGAGGCATGCAGACCACGCATGGGTCAAGGTGCACAGGGACGGTGGAAATGGGGAAGGGAGGAAGGGAGGAAAAAAAAGGCCACCAGTACTCAGTACTCAGATCTCAGAGCTTCATTCATTCAGATGTCAAGTCATTACGAAATTATATAATAATCATGTCGTCCCTTGTTCGCGATGCGCATCCTCGGTTTCAGTGACTGCATATGTCCCACCCTCTTTGTGCTTAGGTTCTTTTTGACAGCTTTGACTTTGCTTGATTTTTGCTACTGTTTCCGGTTTTTGTTGAACAGATTCGATCTCTGTGTACGTCTCCGTGATGGATTGCCTTGGCCACTTCCCTGTTGTGCTCTCATCTCCGATCAGTCACTGCGACCACCCCTCTGTTTGCTGTTTTTGCAGTGTATCAATCGTACTACTGCCTTCGTTCGTCGTAACCACTGTAAACGTTAGTATGCTCACCTTTACGTTCCTGCATCTCTTCCCTTATTCCGCTTGGTAAATGTGTGTTCCAATAAATTGACCAAGAAAACCCCACAAATCTGTATTAGATTCGTTACCAATCGTGTGCCAGGACACCTACAGTAGTACATAGCCTCGTGGAACCGGGCTCTCGGACAAGTGACTGCGGCTAGCTGAGTTGCGGCGTTTCGGGGCTTGAAGGGCCTGCTAGCCGAGTCACTTGTCGAGAGCCTGGGCACACTGGTGGTGAGAGTGTCGCTTAGGCTGTGAGAAATTCAACTTAGGCAATTTTGTTTGCAATATCTTAGGGCCTGACCGGTGCACTTGGTACACTGTGGCGCACCCACCAAAAACAAAATTGTGTTCCATCCATTTTCCGTGGTGCAAATGGGCCGTTTGGTGCACGTTGTGCCGAGGTGATGGCGAATAATTCCCTCGGTGCAGTCCTAGTAACATGGCACATCAAAAATACTCATTTTCCATCTTGTTTCTCTGTGCCAGTCGTGCTTTTCACTCATGTATGTACCATTGAAATTATTTTTTAGTAATATAAGTATAATTTGAATCATACAACATTTGTATGAGCAGCACAAGTCGCATCCTGCATACATCATTGAGCCCTCCGTGCTGCTCCACACACTCTATACAACAGACCTGGGTGCACCACACATGCGACGGTGGGATAGCTGTCTCCCTCCGAGGTCGCTCTCCAAAGCCGACAGTCTCTCTGAGGTGTCGGCCGCATGGTTGTACTAGACATTGACATTATCTCCAATGTCTCAGAAATCCTGAGCTGCACGAGATTCTGCTGCGCGAGATTGACAAGAGCTTCACATATCGTATTGCCAATGGACTTGTGGGCACAGGAGGTGGTGAGAACATTGCAAGGATTAAACATCAGCATTAGGAGCAGTGTGGCCTGACCGTCCCGACAGAGTGGTGGCATATAAACCAATATTTATTATTGCACATGATGAAGATTTATCTCTTTTTTTATTGGCGCAGATGGGCGTTCGGTGTACATTTTTGTAATGCCATGGGACTGGATTCCCCCACCGGGGGGAATGCATTCCCAAATTGCGACATGGCACAGAATTCTGTGCACCGGTCAGGCCCTTAGATTTTTTATGCGTTCACGCTCTACACATGTAACAAGACACTCTTTTAATCAAAATATTTCAGTCACATCATTGTCTGAGTTGTCCGTCTCAAAGCCTTCATCAACCACTTCCAACTGCTCACACAAATCCGCATCCATTTCGAGGTCCACGTCGTCTGCTGTCTGCAAGCTGAGGACAGCTTGAGTTTCTTCAAGAGCCTGCTCGAAGTCTTCATCAATTCCGGTGTCTTCATTGTCATCAAGGTCCTTGGCCAGGCCAATCGATGTGTGTTCATCCTGGGTTGAAGCCTGCGTGGGGTCGGAAGTGACTAGAGTGTGCAACATTAGTGTAGTTGTAGACTTTAATACATGGCGAGGAGGTAAACGTACCACCTTCGAGCGGCGTTGAGCCCACCAAAGGTGGAATGCTGCAGTGTGCTTGGAGAGTCTTGACCATCTGGTTGAATTGTTGAAGAGGGGCCTTTGCACCCCAAGTCAACACATTGAAGCCTTCGGAAATGACATCTGGGGCATGGGGCGTATCATCCCCGAGGGTACGGCCAAGGACTTCCTCGTAGATCTTATTCTGCTTGAGACTGTCCATGAGGATCTTGATGTCCTTCGTGAGATTGGGTGCAGCATGTCGATTTCCCTGCTTTGAACCAAAGGCACCATTGACTTCCATTGCGAGTTGCCGAAGAACCTTGATGCAAGGTGAAATCATTGCGAGCCATTCCCATGACGCACCACTGCCATGGGCTTGGTAGTAGTTCTGCTCGAAACTGTCAACAACTTGAAGGGTATGAGGGATCATGTGTTAACCATGCACCTTGATCCAATAATTAAGATGTCCTTGCATCAAATCCAACTCAACAAATGAGTTTGGCTTTCCTGTTGGATTGACAAGCCAGTTGTTGAGGATGATCTCCCTGAAAATGCAGTGATCAGCTGGTCGACACCATCAAAGAAGGATAAATGAATGAACACTACCAGTTTCGGCCACACATGTGTGATGTTATGAAGGAGGTGCAGTACCTCATATGTGTATTTCGCACGCCCACTTCCCCGAAAGCTTAGGGCCCAGAGTTTCAGGACCAACAGCACATGACCGGAGTCTCCACATTTGATCGCATCCGAGAACTCTTGGAGAATGAGCCCATCCCGCAAGAATAGCACTGCATTTTCGAATACCATATCACCTGCCACGTCGCCCTGCTCCAGATTGCCTTGGGCTTTGCTCTTTTCACAGTGTGAGCGATGAAGTCGATTGATGAGCCATGCGTCTGCAAAGGTGTCAACAACTGTGTCAGCATAACCACGCAGCTTGTCCCAAGTGAGTCCATCCGAGAACAAGTCCAGTGATTGGGCACCTGACACCTTGACTAGGCAATGCAAAATGCGGGCATAGAGTGATACAAAAATAAGGTTGCGGCAGGTTCGAAAGGGTGGGAGTGAGGAGGGTATGATGGGTTTGTGTTGCAGCAGAGTGTTGTGGGAGGAAAGGGATGCTGGATCCATCAAGTCACAGTTTGGGTGGCCAAAGTGAGTCTGAATAAAGCCATTTGTTGCAGCGATCTTGCAGTGAAATAGACCCGGGATAAAAATTGCCCACCGAAGAGATGATGCACCTCCCTCATCTTCAGCATGTGCAGCAAGAACAGCTCGGAGGCATGCAATTGAGAGCTGGTCTCCAGCCACTAGTTTCAAGTTCTCACAGAACTTGGGCTTTGACGTGTCAACTCTTAGCTCTTCCATCACTGCGTCAATGACTTCAGCATTTCCGATGGTGGACACCTCATTGATGTTCATGGCTGGCAAAGGGTAGATCTCTGATTTGTGTACCTCAATTTGGAACTCACTGCGTGGCTCCATTGCTTGTAGGTCCTTTCGAAATGCTTGCAGTGAAGGGCCTCCATGTTGGATTGCAATCCAAAGCACAGCATGAATCAGACATTCACGGTGCAAAGAGGCCTCATTGTTGGTAAGTGAGATATCACTGAATTCGAGCTTTGGCGCTACACTGAACCTTCTTTCCAGTTCAACAGCATTTAGGTCTTCAATGTTTGCTCGAAAGAGTGACACAATTGTTGCACAAGTACCGTTTTCCATGGAGTCTGGACCCTCAGGCTCAGATTAGTCCCATCTCATTAGGCTTAGAGGCGAGAACATACTGGTGTGTCCTAGTATTTGTTCTGCAACTTTCCACAACATATTGATGTTGTCATAGACGATCCCATACAGGTTTGATGAGGCCACCTTGCGTGTTTCCTTCCTCATGGACTCTGACAGTGCTTCAAGCGTTCCGAGGTGATGCTTGCGATTGCCTGTGGTTGCTGAGTCTGTCTTTGAGGTAAGTAAGTTTTCTGCCTTGTTTCCTCGACCGGCAAGCGTCACATAGCTGACACTCATGCCCAGATGATTCATGACACTAATTTGCTGTCTTGATGCACCCGTTGAGTATAGGTATAGCCCCATAACATGGCGCGCATAGCTATTCTTCTGACTGTGTGCACCGAGCAGGTTGAGAACAAGAAATGCAGCTGCCTGGTACAGGAAGTGGTGAGTTCTGGCCCTTTAATCAATGGAGAGGTATCCTCACATGTTCCTTTTCATCTAACTGCTGTTTAGAAGCATAGACCCTTTGTCGACCCGTAGTAATGACATTCACCAATAGCCTGAGAAGCAATGGGCAATGTTGTCAAACCATTGCTTTGAGATCGTCGAACCCAAGGCTGGATGCAAAGGTGGAATCGATATTGCGCCCTGTTATTTGTAAGTCACCACTTCTTGTTGCCACATTCACTTCTTTGTAAACGGATTGCTGCACTGTGGACTCAGCCCAGTCCCTAACTGCCCTTTGGCAGGCCCGGTTCACCTTGCTTGATGCAAACAAGTTGAGCATACACATAATGAGAGACTTGTCAACAAAAAAGTTCTCATACTGGCCCTGGGCAGTTTGGTCGTCATGAAATAGGATGTATTCCGTGAGTTCTGCGAATGTCAGTCTGTTTTGTGAGAGAATATCTAAGGAGTCCTTAAAGGCTGCGATGCACCTCTTCTCCTGGTCTTCTTCCTGTTTTTTCCGAACCTTTCGCATCCTGTCCTGATGACCTCTGATTGGAGATGATTCCAGGAATCTATCCTCACTGCCTCCAACGTCTAGAACCTGTGACTGGACCAGGGACATTGTCTGCAATATGGCAGACCATGGAGCCGGTGACACTGGAGGCGAAGATAGGGGTGATGATCTACACATGGTGGCAGGGAGATCTTGCGACTCATCCAACACAGTAAGAGGTGATGACTGTTGCTCGACAGGTGGTGAGGAAGGAGGGAGTAGACTATCCTGGTACTCCGTGACAAGGTATGGAAGAGGATCCATTTTTTGAGCAGTGTACTGACAGATTTACTATTAAGGATATGTATCATTGTGGTACTCTACGGCACTAAAGAACGCACTGGCTATGTTGATGTGAGGTTGAATCTGTGTGTGAAGGAGACACTTTTTTTTTTGGAGCATCATGCACTTTTGATTCCACGCAGTGACCCAAGTGAAATTTTTTGACTCAACACCACTCTCACCTTTCAACTCCTCACTGTCCTAACCATGATGCTGTTGCACCTTAAACGTGATAAGAAGTCCGGCACTGGCATCCAGAATGCCACCACATAGAAAATGACCCCTGAGCAGACTACTCAGCTGCGTAAAGCAATGCAAGACATGCTCGGAGGCAGAGAACCACACCCCTTTCAAGTTGAAATGGTCCAAGCACAAGAAGAGGGACAAGATGCTCTTTGCCACGCTGCTACTGGAAGTGGAAAGACGGCAATTGCAGCAGGTCCATATGCTCTGACCAAAAATCAAGGACGGATCACGATTATGGTCTCCCCGCTCATTGGGCTCCAGAATGAGATGGTGAGGGGGTCTTCTGTCTTGTATACAGCAACTCACTGTTGCATCCCATAGGTCAATACATTCAGAGATGACTTCAATCTTGTGGCAATAGCTATCAACAGTGCGAAGGGTCCGTGTATGCCAGATATTGTCAAGGTAAGGATTTGGGTTTATCCCCCGTCCCTACCCCTGCCCTGCTAGCTGTTCTATGGGATAACATCTCCGTGTGTCATTCTTATAGGATATCTGTGCTGGCCAGTACCAGATCGTTCTCGTTTCCCCCGAGATGCTGTTGTCACAACGGTTCATCAATGACGTCCTTCGCAAAGAGGACCTACACTCTCACATATACGCCATCGTCGTTGATGAAGCCCATTGTATTTCACACTGGGGAGCATCATTCCAAAAGAAGTACAGGTCACTTGGAGTGGTCTGTGCGTTCCTACCAAAGCCAACCCCCATCATTGCCATATCTGCATCTCTTACCCAGAGAGTCTGCTGTGACATCACCCAGAAGTTGCAATTTCACGCCAATTATGTCTTCAAGAACTTAGGCAATGATCAAGCCAATGCTTCCATTGTCGTCCAAGCTATCCATAACCCAATACACTCATATTCTGATCTCGACTTCCTCATCCCAACTGGTATTGGATGCAGCGACGACCTCAAGAAGTCTTGGGTTTATGCAGACAACATCGAGGTGGGTGCAGAAATCATAGACCACCTTCGCACACTCCTCCCCAGACACATGCACAGCATTATCCGCCCATACAACGCCGTGCACAGTATTGAATACAGAACTGTGGCCATGGATCATTTCAAGTCAGGGAAGATCTGGATACTTGTATGTACGGATGCTGCTGGCATGGTGTGTCGCATGTTGAGTCAGGCTTTATCCCTGGTAACACGTTCGGAAACAGGGATGTAATATCCCTGACATCGATGTCATTGTTCAGTGGAAGGTACCCGCGAAGCTTTCCAGCTTCATTCAACGGGCCGGATGTGCAGCTCGAGGTCCAAATACTGTCAGCCTCACTGTCCTTCTTGTCGAGCCAAGTGTGTTCTCCGTCTGATTATCACAGCCAAAGAAACAATGTCGCAGCAAAAAAAAGCAAGCATTGGAGGGGCCTGGGTCTCAAGTGCCTGAACACGTCCTCCTCAAGGCGAAGAAAAGGACTACACTCACAGCCATGGCTGCTTTCGGGGAGCTCGGAACACAAACGACATACTCACACCTGTCAACGACCCTCCCTTCTCTGAGGACGATGAGAGTGAAGGGGCATACCTGTTTGTTCAAGCAACAACATGCCGGTGCAATATCCTTTGCACTGTTTTCATAAACCCCCCACCATGTTCGTTTGATTTCCTTTCTTTTTTGGTTGTCTCAATGCGCTCTTTCAGAACCCACTGTTCCCTGCTGTGACATCTGTGACCCAAGCTTGCTGGATCGTGTTCGACCAGGACCATGACCCCCATCTACGACGAAGAAGCTTACATATAGCAAGCATCCAAACCCAGAAATCATATCTGCGCTAGAAACCGTGTTGATCAAGGACAAGCACCCACCCTACCTCACAGTGGCTTACATCCTCCCAGATGAAGCCATCAACAAGCTCGCCAGCCTCTGACCATGTACAGAGATGGCTATCAAGGCATATCTGTTGCCCCAGTGGGTATTCTGGAAAACCTACAGCTTGGACGTCACCACTGTCATCAAGTCATCTCAGCCACGAAGCAAGAATGGTGTAACGTCCCAGGTCATAGTAAGTATCTGACCTAAGCCAATAACTCAGGGGACATGGCGTAACGGACTATTACTGCACGATGACTGATTACTGTACGATGACTGATGGGTTTGTGATACGATTACTGATCAGACGTAGATGATTACTGATCAGACGTGGACGATTACACAGCAGAGGAGAAGTAGTAGTAGTAGTGGCAGTCTCGCTGACAAAGGCGGACTGCAGTACGGTACTATATAAGGAAGCTATCGACTGTTGTGGTCGATAGCTTGGATTTCTTGTAAACACTCTCGCCTTGTTATCCAAGTCGTGGTTCCATTCTCTCTCTCTCTCATCCCTTGGGGATCGCGTGTCAAGACAAGAAGAAACTCCGCCTTCGCGCGTTGAGACGATACTCAGCCTTCGTGCTAGAGTTGGGGAACTGCTGAGTCACCGCGTTCACCTTACGATTGCCTAAGTCAGGCTCACGTGCAGCTCGCACGTAACATTAAATCCAAGCTCTTCGTCAAAACTCGTTGAACGCCGTGGCGACCCTCAATACAAAAGACGGCTGGGACTTCGTACCCTATCGTATCGACTCAAGAGAACGAGACGCACCTGCTCGATACCTTATAGGATGAGTAAGGTGGCGACACGTACCAGACACCAGAAGATCCGAGGAAAACAACACAGGATACTATGCAGAAGCAGCTACCTCACAGAGGTATCATCCCATCGTATTCAACAGAGAACGCTGTTGCTGGGTAGAACTCAGGTGGAGCAACACCAACAACTACTTTGAAGCAACACGACCAGCGGCAGACGACTTACACATAAACGTACCATTGGTCGACGCACAGCCAATCAACGAACAAGGACCTATAGACGGTCAGGAAGCAGAAAACCTCGATTCGGCACCACCAGGAGCCGAATTTCAACTACGAGAAGGAACACCGGCAGCATCAAGCCATACCAGCGAACGATCGCCAACCCCACGAAGCGAAGCAGCAGAACCCGAAGAAATTGCAGTGCAGTCACCAGAAATAGACGCACTAACCGTGCGAACAGCTGAGTTGCATATTCCCGAACCAATCAGAGGAATGCCATTCAGTTACATGACCACACAAACAGAAGTATCGCCACCCCGACTTGTCATCAACGAACAAACAGGTCACGTCCAACAACTACAACCAGAAGACATGGAAGCCGTCAACCGAGCCATGGGACCGGATGTCCCTGACGCGCCAAGCATCCCTGAAGGAACTAACATGTTCTACGAATTCAGGCTCAACCGCAACCGAGTACCATCGCCTGACAATAGGCCATTCCCACCGTTACGAACACAAGGAGGAGGACCGCCAGGAGGAGGACCGCCTCTGGCAGGACCGGCGGTAGCCCACAACGCACACCAAGGAGGGAACGATAAATTCATCGGCAACCCACCACCCACATTCACAGGACAAAGATCACAGGCCGAGGCCTTCATCCTTCAATGGGAGGTCTATGCAGGAGTCAACGCAAACCATTCAGCCATGCTGAACAAATACCAAAAAGCTATGTTGTTCCTCACATACATTCAGGGGAACGCGGTTAACCAGTGGGTTATGTCCGCAAGTCGATGGCTTGTAAACGAAGTGGCCACGGGGACCAATCAATTCGACAACAGACTATGGGAGAACTTGCTCAACGCTTTCCAAAGGCAATTTGGCGACGTTCTCAGCAAGGAACGAGCACAGGCACAACTAGATGCCGGAATACACATGAAAGATGGAAGAATCGATGATTACATCACCCAATTTGAACAACTTGTTCGACACGCGGGATACAATATCAACGCTGAACAAACAATCAAGTACTTCACCAGAGGACTACCAAGAGCGTTGTACGAGACCATGTACCAACACGACGACCCCCGAAACTACGAGGAATGGAGGGAATCTGCCCTAAAGAGGCAACAGAAATGGATTCACATGCAGACAGTCAGGGGAAACCTTGACGCCTTCAAATCAGGACGTACTTCAGGAGGAGCACTAGCTAAGTTGCTCGCACCACTCCAAAATGACGACTGAATGGACACATCCGCAGACCGTGTACGAGGACGACTAGCGGGAGCCGAAGAGATTCTGGCAAACCACCCCAGGAACACTAAACCGCCACAACCACCATTCCCACCGCGAGGGGGATTCATCCAGAGACAATTCAAACGAGACCACAGCCAAACGCAGTGTTATAACTGCCAGAAAATGGGTCACATCAGTCGCGACTGCAGGCAGCCTAGGAGACGCCGCGACGCACAAGTACGAACCACTGAAGCCGCGCCAACTAAAGAAGAAAAGGCAGCGGAATGGTTACGAGGAGTAGCAGGAGAAGACGAAGAAGTCAAAGACCTGGTCCTACAACAATTGGTGGGACAGGATTTTGGAAGCGCCTGAACCCGGCGGCCTGGGTGAGGGCAATACGTTGTAACTCTGTGTACATTATGCGCTACCGTTCTATGAGAGTACCAGTGTCTATTCGTGCAAGTTACAACATGGCCGACATAAAAGCGTTAGTGGACTCAGGAGCCACTGACAACTTTATCCATCCACAATTCGTCAAAAGGATGGGTTTAGGACAACGGGCATTAGATAAGCCCAAAAACATCTATAACATCGACGATACCACTAATAAAGCGGGACAGATCACACATTATCTTACGCTTAACGTGGAAACAGGAGGAACTCAAAGAGGGATGCGTTTCCTCATCACCGACATAGGAAAAGAAGACATCCTACTAGGATATCCATGGCTCGCGACCTACGAACCAAGGTTCAGCTGGTGCCACGCCACTATTGACAAAAAACAGCTCCCCATCGTACTACGATCGGTCAATCCAAACGACAAAAAAGCAGTACTAGCAAGGTTGCTTAACGAGGAAGAAAAAGACGAGAAAGTGTCACGAATGTTCACCACGGAAACAAAGGAACAAATAGTGACAAAATTGAAGGAGCAAGTATATGGACGACGATCGGCGGTCGAACTGGCAATTGAAGCCAAACAATACACCAAGGAAGTCCATATACCAACAGAATACCGAAAATTCACAAAGGTATTCAACGAGGAAGACGCGAAAAGGTTCCCACCAAAACGAAGTTGCGATCACGCAATTGAGTTCAAAAAAGGGGTCCCTGACGTCATCGACTGCAAAGTATATCCGATGACAAGGGTAGAAGACGCAGCGCTAGACGAGTTCATCGACGAACAAGTAGAAAAGGGATACATTCGTTCCTCAAAGTCCCCGTACGCATCATCCTTTTTCTTCATCAAAAAGAAGGACGGAAAGCTACGACCCGTACAGGACTACCAAAAAATTAACGAATGGACAATACGAAACCAATACCCGCTTCCCCTTATTGACGACCTAATCAGGGATCTCGGAGGAGCGCAAATATTCAGCAAGCTAGACGTCCGACAAGGATATAACAATATTCGAATCAAGGAAGGAGATGAACACAAAGCCGCGTTCAAGACACGCCGCGGACTCTTCGAACCAACAGTCATGTATTTTGGCCTATGCAACTCGCCGGCCACATTTCAAAGCTTCATGAATGACATCTACCAACCCACGATAGCGAAACACGAGGCACTCGGAACAAAAATCAGGGTCTACATGGACGACATCGCCATAGCGACCAAACGACAACCACTATCAATCAAAAGACACCAGGAAGCAGTCTGTGACGTACTCGCAGTGGCACAACAACACGACCTCTTCTTCAAACCCGAGAAATGTGTCTTTAACGCTCCCAGTATTGATTACCTGGGGGTAATCCTTGAAGAGGGGGTAACACGTATGGACCCCGTCAAAATTTCGGGTGTTCGCGACTGGCAATCGCCAACATCAGTAAAAGACGTACGATCATTTCTCGGTTTTTGTAACTTCTATCGGCAGTTCATCAGAGGCTTCGCCGCCATCGCCAAACCACTAAACGAACTAACACGCAAAGACGAACCATGGCAGTGGAGCACAAGACATCAGAAAGCATTCGACACGCTCAAACTATGGGTAACAACAGAACCCATTCTCGCGCATGCCGAACAGACACAACAGTTCGACCTGGAAGTAGATGCATCAGGATTCGCAGTTGGAGCGGTACTTCTCCAAAAGAAGGCAGACGGAAAACGACATCCCGTAGGATATTACTTGGCAACGCTCAACGCGGCAGAGCGAAACTACGACATCTACAACCTCGAGCTATTAGCCATTGTGAAGGCATTAAGGAACTGGAGACATCTATTGGCAGGATCTCCACACAAAGTACGCATATTTTCAGATCACCTCAATCTTCGGTACTGGCGAGATCCCCAGAAAATCAGTCGCCGAATCGCCAGAGAAGTACTGGAACTAGCGGAATACAACTTCGAGATACACCATGTCAAGGGGACAGCCAATGGAAGAGCTGACGCTCTATCTCGA
Organism: Lactarius quietus; assembly: GCA_015025155.1. NCBI lineage: Eukaryota > Fungi > Basidiomycota > Agaricomycetes > Russulales > Russulaceae > Lactarius > Lactarius quietus. The sequence continues at coordinate 25,960 of WITN01000231.1, forward strand.
AGACCCGATTACGATCAAGGGGAGAAAGACAACAAAAATGTCGTCGTCCTACCAAACGAAGTATTTGTACGAACGGCGAACACACAACAAGATGAACAAAGAATACGCAAGTGGGTTGATCCCCACAAACTAACAAAAGAAGGAGGACTCTGGTGGTACCAGGGACAAAGGCTCGTCGTAACAGGAACAATGGAAGAAATCAGAGAAGTAATTTCAGCACACCATGATCCCCCTGTTCACGGCCATCCAGGAATAAACCGAACAACGCAACTAGTGGAGCACCACTATTGGTGGCCCGCGATGAAACGGGACGTTACCGAGTACGTCCGAGGATGTGCTGAATGTCAGCGGTGCAAGGTCAACACACAAAAAACGAAAGCACCGCTACAGCCCATATTCCCAAAACCGGAAGCAATGCCGTTTGAGGTGGTGGCACTAGACTTCATCACTAAACTCCCAGTGTCACGGGGATACGATTCAGTACTCACAGTCACTGATCACGACTGTTCAAAGGCGTCCATATTCATACCATGCAGAGAGGAAATTTCAGGAGAAGAAACGGCGGCGCTCTACGCAAAGCACGTGGTAGCGCGGTTTGGACTACCGGCAAAAATCATCAGCGATAGAGACCCCCGATTCACGTCAAAGTTCACAAGAGAACTATGTTGAGTCTTGGGGATACAACAAAACATCTCAATGGCCTATCACCCGCGAACAGATGGGCAATCAGAACGAACCAACCAATGGTTGGAACAATACCTTCGACTATGGACTAACGAACGACAAAACAATTGGGCTGACTATTTAGCACTCGCGGAGTTTGCACACAACAATTGGACTAATGAGTCCACACATGAAACGCCGTTCAGATTGCTAATGGGCTATCACCCCCTTACCAATTGGACAGATAAGAAGTCACCGATACCGCGAGTCGAAAATCGACTAGAACAATTAAAGGAGATAAGGAGTCAGGCGCAGGATCACATGCGACGCGCGCAACAGTCATGGGTCAAACATCGTGACACCCCCAAATACCAAATAGGGGACAAGGTCTGGCTTGAGGGACGTCATCTCAGAACCAACCAACCAACCACGAAGCTTGCGCCCAGGAGACACGGACCATTCCAGGTCGTTCAGGTGATGTCTCCAGTCAACTATCAACTCGAACTTCCCACGCAGTGGAGCATCCACGATGTTTTCCACACAGATCTCCTTACCCCTTACAAAGAAACGCTGATTCACGGCGTAAACTATCAACGCCCACCACCAGAACTAGTAGGAGACGTGGAAGAATATGAGGTTGAAAAAGTACTAGACTCAAGAAGAAGGGGACGCGGGCGTAAGCTGCAATACCTAATCAAGTGGAAAGGCTACGCCGATTCGGATAACCAGTGGGTCGCATGGGATGATGTGCATGCGGATGAAGAGATAAGGAAGTTTCAACGGTCTAACCCAGGTGCCGAGACTCACATAAAAACAGCCTCGACAGGACCGTTTGTACTACCACCCCCCTACTCCTCTCAGAAGATGTCCCATGTCCCTCTCACCACCATCCACATTGACGAGCTCCCCAGCGTCACCACCCTCACCACCTACGACGACACAAACAACGTCGACGACCCATTCTGCTCAGCAGTCGAGCATGTCAGGACAACCGCCATCAACGATCAAGCCGCCCGAGACCTGGCAGAGGCTCGCCGGCAATTCCCCACACCCGCAAGCGGAAGAGTGGAGGCAGATGAGGAAGGATTACGGGCTATTGAAGGAGGTGATGACCTCATGGCGGATGGATCAAGTGACGAAGATGACGGCGACGGAGAGACGGATGAGGATACAGCGGCTGATGAGGCAAGTATCCTCCAGCCCTCCACCGCCTTCACGTCCACCACCGCTGTCGACCGATACGACAGCGACGAGTCCTCCGATGGCTCCTACCACGACGCCCACGTCATCTGTACCCGATGCGACAACCCACAGAGCTACTGTCACTGTGCCCCCATGCGCATCCCACCCCGAATCACCAACACCGAAGAAGAAGGCGACATTGCCGAAGAAACCCTGGATGGCGAAGAATGAGCACCTCCGGTTGCTGTCGTCTATGGACCGACTGCGGAGGAAGGGTATGCCATGCGAGGACTACCCTCATACGCCGAAGCACGCGACTCATCACCCATCAATACGTGCCGAATGGATGCGCCGAGGCGCCCTATCCATGCCCTATCGCCTACCCCCAGCGGCTTCGTCCTCAACAATGGGATGAACTGGGTGCCTATGGTGATTGAACACGAGGGTCGACGCATCCCTGCCAGGTACGTGCGGGTAAGGATGCTCGACAATCCGGAAGCTTTCAGAACGATGGGAAGGAACTTGCCCATATACCGCGGGGACATACACGCCGAGCCATGTCGAGACATGGGGCCCGCAGCTGAGTACACTCGCGAAGAGCTGTTGTACCTTCGCGCTGACTTCCGGGGACGGCGCCAGGTCGACGAGGCCCTCGCCAGGCTAGGGGATATCTCCCTTGCAGCCGAGGTGAGGCGCTACCGCGCGTCCCAGGAGGTCATCAAGGAGCTGGAGATCGCGATCAAGAAGCTCGAAGACGACATCTTCGTGCATGTTGACCGATCGCGACATTCAGCAAAGCGACTGGGTAGGGCGCATGCTCTCGTGAGGATACGGGACAAGCATGAGACAGATGTCGGACTAACCACGGTACCTAATTGGGTAGTGGAGCGAGGGCGCTCACCCTTGTGAAGGGGGTGATGTAACGTCCCAGGTCATAGTAAGTATCTGACCTAAGCCAATAACTCAGGGGACATGGCGTAATGGACTATTACTGCACGATGACTGATTACTGTACGATGACTGATGGGTTTGTGATACGATTACTGATCAGACGTAGATGATGACTGATCAGACGTGGACGATTACACAGCAGAGGAGAAGTAGTAGTAGTAGTGGCGGTCTCGCTGACAAAGGCGGACTGCAGTACGGTACTATATAAGGAAGCTATCGACTGTTGTGGTCGATAGCTTGGATTTCTTGTAAACACTCTCGCCTTGTTATCCAAGTCGTGGTTCCATTCTCTCTCTCTCTCATCCCTTGGGGATCGCGTGTCAAGACAAGAAGAAACTCTGCCTTCGCGCGTTGAGACGATACTCAGCCTTCGTGCTAGAGTTGGGGAACTGCTGAGTCACCGCGTTCACCTTATGATTGCCTAAGTCAGGCTCACGTGCAGCTCGCACGTAACAAATGGGGTTCCAAGTCAGTCTGCAACCCAACACGATAAACAGAGGAGATCTGGCTCTCCAATCAACTATGTTTTCATCCCAACAGACCAAAGCTCCCAGCAGAAGAAGCAGGCTCAGTGTGTAGTGAAAAGCACCCCCAACTCAAACAATACAACAGCCGAGTTTTCTGAGTCTTCATGGTCGCCATCCCAACAGTCACAACTGTTTTCACAAGCTATTGTGCGTGGTAACGACTCAACTCCAGTCAATTTGAAGACAGGCGCATCACTGGTCCCACCCCACTCTTTCCCCCCACCACAGCCTCCAGTACCGTTGCAGTCCTATATACATCCAATCAATCCCAACATATTGCTTGGCTCATACAGACTTCCAGTGGCGTCAACACGCTCATGGCACGCACTGGCTCATCCACAGACCCCTCACTCACCCTCAACGTCTCTAGGCCGTTCCGAACTTCTTCACCATTCACCTGCCCATCACGCTTCCCATTTCTCCGCTTCCTTCTCCAACCCTTCAGTGGGCATTCAGCCACAGACACCAACTATGGTCGGCCATCACTGGAGCCACACATCAATCCCTGTCCCCAACGCTGCCGCCTCTTGGCATTATGTTACAACCTGCTGTCTAACACGTGGGAAAAACCTGCCTTATTGGTAGGACACGTAAGACTGGAGACCCTTAAGATTCTTCTCCAGTCAAAAACGGGGCCATGGGGCCACTTCTTTTTCTTTACTTAGCAATGGACTTACTTCTTATGGTTACTTTCTTGTCCATATATGGTCCGGCCTCGTTCTATTAATATCCAGCCCCATTCTATTCTTAGACCAGGCTTCTTGACCATATGACCTGCTTCTTTTCTATTGTTCTCCCTCTTTTGGATGTTTTCTCTCACACTTCCCTTCCATGTGATTACTGCGGACTGCTGCGCATTACTGTGGATGGCGTCATCTATTTGTTCAGTACAAACATACCTTCATCTATATAAGATCGACTCTTAGGTACCTTGTATCCTTAGACTTGACTTCTTTACCACAACAGTGCTTGTATTCCCTTCGCTGGGGTTACTTCAGATCTGTGTGCCTTCCAGTCTTGGACCTCCCTCTCATATCAAGTGTAAGGCTGCAGTCACGAAGGACCCGCAACCCTTACTTAAGCCCCAACCCTAGGGTTAGGTCACGTGAACCGGCCAGATTCGCAGTGGGTTTAGCGTCTAACCCTAGGGTTTCGAGAAGAAGGGGAAAGAAATTCGTTTATGCGTTCACGGTATTTCTAGTGTCAAGGATACACTGTGGGGGTAATGTACGATGACTATGATACCTCTTATTGGCCCAGGAGGCCTGTGCACCTGAGAGCCACTCCCTGTAGGCTGTGATAAAACACGTGGAACGATTTGTGAACCTGGAGAATGAGCTTAGATGTGAGGCAAATGAGATTAAAAAGAGGGGAACTGACCTTCGAATTTGGAGGAGAGGGACGGCATCAAGAGAATGTATTACTGTCCTCTCCATTTCTGCAGCAGTAGCTGGCCTGGGTGCTGAACAGTATCGATACTTGGCTGTGCCCCAGTATTGCTCGATATAATTCATCTCGCAGTGATACTTTGGGTAGAAGTCACAAATGTGCCTGTGGTCTTCAATAAACTCTTGCAGCTGTGACATTTGACCTTCGAAATCAGGCTGTGTGAAAAGGAGCCACCGGCAGCAGCAATCAATGCGACCAGGGGGGCAATGAAAGTTGGCGCACTGAGCAGCCAACCCTGACTCTGGCCACAGAGCTCGTTCACAGATGATGGTTTCCATGCCCTTGAACCATCTGGGCATGGAGGGGTGGTCATCAGTGAAGTAAAGCAGCTGCACACCACTGGTAGGAAGTGTGGCAGCATGCATGCGTTTGCTGCTGGGATGGTGTACCCACCCTTTCTTCAGTGCTGAAAGGAGTGAGAATTAAGGACAGGGGCTATTCAACAATGCACCTTTAACCATCCACCGAGCTGAGAGTGTGTTGTCCACACGCTTTTGGTGACTGGGGGCATTGTTAAAGAGAAACAGGCCCTGAGCCCACCCCTTTGTGAGGCCCTCAAAAATGTCGATGGCACAGTCGACTTGCTGGAGCAGATCACTGGCGGCAAACCAGCCATCACAATGTTTCCCTGGCTTGAATAAAATGTGAGCTTCACTTTAAGAGAATGAGCGAAGATAGCGAAGAAAAAATAAGGGCACACCTGTCCTTGTCGCACAGACAGCCCCAATCTGCTGTCAAGAAATTGGAGACCATGAGCGATTGGCCTTCTCCCTTGGGGCGCAGGGCTGCATTTTTCCCTGGCTGATCCCACAGGTATTTGCACTGATCGTTCTGATAAAATATTGATTCATCTTGTGTAACCAGGATGAGGCGGAAGTGGCCAGATGCGCGGTGAGCCTCTGGCACAGGGAAGCCAGAGGGGCGTGGGAGTTCATTCCCATTGTCGTCCCAGGTGTGGAAGCGCAATTTGTATTGTTGGAATCGATCGACAAATTTGCGGCAGTATTCCACAACATCGTCACGCTCGTGGCCGTCAATATACATCCCATTCTGCTGCTTTCCATATTGCCATCCAAGTTTGGCCAACCAACTGTGTGCTGTATGAACTGAAATAGAGGGACGTTCAATACTCAAGTCCCTGAATCGAGCTTGCATCTCCGGGCTTGAGATGATATCGATCAAACTCGTTGCGTCGAGGTGGCCCTTTTTTGCTTTCTCCACCAGTGCAGACTGGATCTCCCTCGTTACTTCCTCATCTCCCAACACAGTTGCACGTTTCCAGCCCATCCGGTGAAGAGGCATGTCCCGAGCATGGACAAATTTCATTGCCCACCCTTGGATTGTCCTTGCGCACATTGTACCACGTCCTTGGGTCTTCGCCACAACGATCGACGCTTTCATCCAAGTAAACCCGAGATCATCGTCCAAGAATATGTTCAAGACAGCTTCCATAGCCAAGATGCGATTGTGGATGAAGTCACCGAACTTCTTGGCTTTCGCCATGGCTGCAAGTTCCACCTGAGCCATCCGCAACGCAACACGATCTTGAAGGATGTTCCAGACATTCCCTGCAGATTGCTGGTGACCTTTGTCCTTGGGATCATTCCCACGGCAAAGGTCCTCAAGCATCCACAAGACAGTGCTCTGGGCATCTTCAACATCGCTTTGTTCATCCACAGTGGGATCGTTCATGGCTCCATCGTCATCGGATTCTTCCTCTTCAAATCTGGGCCAGGAAGACTCCCCGCAAGTGTCTGAGTGCAAGTCCCTGTGGCTGGAAACAGTGCATTCTCATTCGATGAGAATCGATGGGAAACAATGCCTTCCCATTCTTTGTGCACACAGTATGATAGATTTTTAAAACGATAGCATTCGATATCAATCTACTAAATATACATGTATCGACAAGTATCAACTCTGGGCGATCTGAGTGCATTCAACTATGTACAACATCGCTCGATGCATTACACCCACCCTCACGCCCGCACCCACACCCGCTGCCACACCTACCATTGTCATTATCATCCAGCTGCCACCGCCATGCATAGCTTGTGTGTCACTACTCCCATATACTTGCTATGATGTGAAGGCTTGCTCATTGTTGTTGATGATCTGCATGAGTCTCAGGACCTCTGCAGCAGCCATATGAGCCTCCTCCTGTGTCAACATGTCAATGTCATTAGTGGATATATGCTGGTTTAAAAGTTTGATGACTTACAAAAAACATGAATGTCTTGGTCATGGGCCAAGTCTGCGCAGAGGTGACTGGGGTGGTGGTCCCTGGTTGGGGTGATTGGGCACGACTTGGGTGGTGGGTCGTGTGGGCAAGTCATGATTAGTCCCCCCTTAACCATGACCAGGAATGGAAGGTCACTTACCCAGTACTCTCGTCCTCCCCATGCGCAGCGCAGAGGGTGGGATGGGATCCCGGTTCAGAACAAGATGCAGTGGCAGCAGTTTTGCAGCCCCTCCACTCAGAGAAGGTTAAGCTGCAGATCCAAGAGTGGGTTTGGTCAGCAAGCTCAAACAGTATGATGAATTGTAGCAACTTACTTCTTGCAGAGCCTCAGACAGGTAGATTTGTTCAGTAGACTTGAAAGAGTAACGGTGACTCATTTGCTGCAAAACTTGTTAATGGTCTTGAAAGCATGCTGGGGAAAATAGTGACTTGCTCCTTAAGGTGCCAAGGATGAAACAGGAAAGCTAAAACTTATTAGGTTTAGCTGAAGTGATGTTACAGTGGCAAGTGGTCCATCCAAGGGTGCAGCAGCTTGCTTACCCATGGTTGTTGTGGTTGACGTAGTGACTTGCCCCAGTACGAGTACATGTATGCAGTGTGTCGTGTCTTGAAGAGTGCCAGCCAGCCAGAGCCAAAGATGTCGAGAGGCTCAAAGGGAAGGACGCTACCCTCTACAGAGCCGAGGGTGGGCATATTGGGGGGGTCCGAGGGTGGGCTTGTCGGTGGGCTTGAAAAGTACCAGGACAAGGTGGAAAGAAAAAAGTGACAGATGTTTCGTGAATCTATGCGGTGCCACTCTGCTCCCATCCCAAATAAATCACATGCTACTGCTGACTTGGGCAAATCAACTACCAAGTCAGATAATTCGACTTTGTTGTTTTTGACAAAGTCACCATGAGTGCCTATGAACACCCTGACTATGATCACGTCACCAAACAAGCTTTCAACAGCCTTACCAGACTAAACATAAGACCCACCGTGTCAGCAGCCCCACCCATTAGCCCCAACCCCGCCCACATCCAGGCACATGCACACGCCCCTTCCGCCACCATAGATGTCCTCACCAGTCACTATATGCATGTTGAATGAATTCCGAAAGGTATTTGGTAGCCCCCTTTCACCTGCTGTTGTCTGTGCCTAACCTCATTGCCGCAGTTCCTTGGCCTTATACATGAGCATCCGTTGCTTTTTCAGAGGCCTCATAGGCCTCATCCTTCATGGCTTTCCCAGTGAGTTCTCAGACAACAGCATTTACATGTGGTTCACCCTCCAGATCTCAGAGTTGATGGAGGTCTCCCTTCACAAACTCAGCACCGCAGCCTTACTATAACTTTAACCACCCTCCCGATCCCACCCCCATTGGCATCGCAAGGAGTACAACAACTCCAGCAGATCTTGGGAAGTGCTCAGTTCCATCACCCATATGGTGACAAATTCGTGCGGATTGTCAAGGGTGAAGGGTGAGTAACCATGATGAATTGAGTTTTGCTCCAATTTGCATAAGGTGATACTGTGTACCGTGTGGAGAAGTGCTAACTTAACTATTCCTGTTGGGTAGGTATCGACCCTCTGTTCTGTGGTGTCTATTGTAAGCCATTTTTTTCGATACGATGCACATCTCTCACAATCGTATCGGTTAGTCGGGTGGCTCAGACTATTGGCAACCTCATGTTCTCCAAAGGTCAACTTACATTTGTTGAGCTTGCATATGCCAGCCATGATGTGAGTTCTCCTGATTCTTTTGCACCCCGCTCTACCCTAAACGAGATTTTATAGCCCAACGTATTCCCACATCCATGCGCAGTCAATGTGAAGTGTGAGCTGAGAGATCACTACCTCCCTGGTGATGGTGTGACATGTTCACTCAGAGCTGAATTGACGCCAAAAATCACGAGCCAAGTGTTCCATGCCGTGTTCAGGTTTAGCAGTGTGTGCCAGACACCAGCCCTTGCGGGTCGCTTGAAATGCTACAAGGTTACTGCGGAGAGCTCGTTGCAGTACGAGTGCCTTGACGCTGACTACCTCCCCACTGCATGGCTAAATACGATGGTCCTCCAAGTAAGTACCACCCATCAGCTTGGATTTCTGTTTGCTAATTTTGTCGCCCTATTCAGTCCTCTCATGACACCCAGCTTTGTCCTCGAGAGTTGTAGACGCCATGGTTTATCTGGTTCATGGCGCCCCATTTACACAAGTCTGAAGCATATCTCTGTATCACCGTTTATCTCTCCCTCTCCTCTCGCCGACCTTCATTGGTCCCTTTGGCTCCTCACACCCACTTTTCTCGGACCTCATGCCCCCCCCCCCCCTTTCTCATGCCCCACACTCATCTTGTCCTACACTTCCCCCTCTCCTCGTGCCTGCCCTTCCCAGTCCCCCCCCCCCTACCCTCGCCTTGGCCCACTCCTCTCGCCCTCCTTGGTTGTCTCACCTCACCTCGCCTGGTTCCCTCGCCTATCCATGGTCGACGGCAACATTGGCAACCCCTCCACCTGCACCATCCGAACATGTCGACTTCACGCTGTGTGCTGTATTCTGCAACTCTCCCTCCCTCACACGTTCACTGGCCTCCACACTGCTCGCAGTATGGAGCCACCCCACTGCTGGACCTCACTCTCAAACATCTAGGCAAGTGTTCTTTACTTTTTTCTTATTCAATCTTACCTTGAATCGTGACAGGCAGGACGATGGCAACCACACTGCTGCCCCCACCAACACCTCAACTCGTCCCACCTCACCCTACACAACCTCGTCGGTGACTGCAATGCGAAGGCAGCAGTTGTGGCAATGAAAGCAACGACAGCAACAAGCGCCACAATGTGGGATGAAGACCACCGTGAGGTCGACGAGTGCACGTGCATGAACGACAATGTCTGAATCAACACAGTGAACAGGGCGACAACTATGCTGACCATGACTTGGCTCATTATATCTGATGTATGTATGGTAATGACTAACTAATATATACTTGTTTTGGTCTCAAAGAAGGCGAGAACTCGTACCCCTGCATTGAATACTCTCACCACATATATGTTGTGTTTATGTTTTTCCTTTGCAAACTGTGATTACAAGTGGCCGTACTTGGCCACGAGAATTGCACAAAATTCCAAGGGCCTTGTGGCCACTTGCACTTGGCTTACACTTTGCTGCAATAAATATTCGATTTTACAAACACTTGCAATACAGCCATCAAATTTAAATATAAAATACAAGTCTCCATAGGTATATGTGCCTATTGCAAGTGACTTGCAAATTGGACAATCAGGCATCGACACTTCCGGCCCAGTTAGAAGCGAGTGGAATGACTGTGGAATGCAGCCAACAATTTTGCTATTGGCAAGCGCCGGAATTCTTAACTTATTTTGCTGATGAAAGTGAGAACAACTTTTTCGTAGCCAGCGTACATTCAACCGAGTGCTACAAAGGGCACAGAACAGAGAAACATGATATCAAATGTAGCAAACCGTGTAACACTCACCTAAATTTCCGACAACCTATGTGCCAATTTTTTGTGTTCAGTTATGGACGGGTTGTTTTCCTTTACTGTCTGTGTAGCGTCTTGTGTGTGCTCTTTGTTAGATTCTGAGAACATTATGTCAAATGAGAGGGTGGTTCCCTGACAAGGTGGGAAACAAGCCTTGGTTTGACGGATGAGCTTCGGCAATACAAGACTTTGCCAACTAGCAGAGTACCTGGAGCACTACCTGGCCAAGCGACGACTATGATGTATCTTTTAGAATGTATGTAACTTGTCTCACCTCTTGTTGACTGACTACACTAGCTGACATCGCCATTCATTCTTGCAGAGACTCTGTACACATGTGGCAGCTCTGTTAAACTTCTAGCTGGTCACAGATGGCGCTACTTATTAGTAGTGACAGGACTTTTTTTGAGTGAGGAACTTTTGCTGTGGACTGATAGATCGATTCCTTCATTCCCCTTCCCTTTCACTTTCCATACTATACCTTCTTTACCCACACACTCGTTACTTGAGCCAATCTTTGTATTCTATGATGTCTGTACTATTGTGATAGTCGTTATCCTTTATTGGGTCAGCCGTACCAGCACCCTGGGCTTTTGCAGATGGGTCGCATGACCAAATGCAGTCCAGATACTCTGACATGGCTATATCTTCATTAGCGCTCGGCACGCCTTCTGAACACATGACTTGACATGAATTCGATACTACTCAATTCCGTTACAACATGGGATTTGTGTTTGAAAAGTTATGTGGAAGTCCAGCTTGTCAAGGTACCAGCCCTTATGGGCTCTCTCGTTCGAGAGTTGGCGGTGACCAGGCCACCCAGACAATGAAGTCCCTCAGTTTTACCCTATGCCATGCATGACTTCATTCCATGCCAGTCTTCCACAAATTCAATTTGGTCTTCACACTACAAAGCTAGTCCTACTACAATGCCTTAAAGTCCATGCGTAACACCCTCTATCCTTGGTTGGTTTGATTCACTTCTTACACTCAGTCCTGGATGCTTCTAATTCGTACATAGCATCCACTGTGAGCTTGCTTGACTTCAGACTGCTACTCCACCACACAAGAAAAAAGACTCAGGGAGAGGTCTGATACACCTCCAAAACTGTCTTGGCCACGGCGCTCCTCAGGCACCTCCTCTCTGTCCACAACTCGAACTGTTCGTAGCCCTGCTCCAGGAACACCTCGATGCCGGCAACTGTGTGCCAGGTCAGATTTGCAGGGATGGTCGTTTTGGCAAGCTTCAGGAGTGGCGTCTCAGCGGGTTCATAGGCCATGTCGATGACAACGCCTGCCTCCACACTGAAGATGGTAGATGGGAGGAACAGCCCATTGGACACACCCTCATCTGTCATCGTCACGATGCCAGCACGGTAGACACAATGACGCTCAGGGATGCCCCCCCCCGGTACGGACAACACTATCGACTCGGAGCAACTTGACGTGAGCACCTGGGATCGTGTGAGCTAGTTCTTCCGCACTCCGCCTGGTGTGGTTGAACAGGTAGACATGCGTTGCACTGAGAGCATGCAGCATGTAGATCGCCGCACATGCTGTGCCACCTGCACCGATGATGAGAGCGCTGTTGATGGTGGGCACTGAATGTGGCAAGCGAGCCTGGACAAGGTTCTGGATCCTGATCCAGTCGGTATTGTGACCATACAGGATCTGATACCCTCCTTTCACATGGGGAATAACGGTGTTGATGGCGCCGATAGCTTTGGCCTCGGCAGAGTGCTGGTCAAGGTGGGTAATGATGGCCCCTTTGAATGGAATTGTGATGGAAGCACCCCCAAAGTCGGGGAGCGTAAGCATGAAGCAAATTTCGTGATCAACGTCCTCTGTCTTGAGGCACTCATATGAGTGCGGGAGGCCCAGCAGTTTGAAGGCCATGTTGTGCAGAGTAGGTGACATGTAATGCGCGATTGGATTTCTGAAAATGTAGTACTTTCTTGCAGGAAGTTCACCAATCAGATTTAGGGTTGTCTGGATCTCAATGAAGGACAATTGGCCAGGAGCTGCCTTGCTCGGGTGGAGAGGGTGTGTGACAGGAGTGTAGGTGGTGTTGAGTACTCTGGATAACTGTCCATTGACACCGATATTGATAGTGATGATGGGCTTGGCGTGCGCTGCCAAGTTTGCACGTTCCACAAACCGCTGAAGTGCGAGGTTATCGTCAAGGAAGTTCGCTTTGCCAACAATCTTCACAATGTCACCATATGCTTTCGCCACCTCGAGGGTTGCATCCACGGCTGGCGAGTCCCATTTAAGGTTTCTGCTCCAATCGTGCCAAGATGCCAAGATTCTCGCATGGCCTTTGTGAGCTATGACGTTGCGGATGTCCTTCTCCAGCCACAAAATTTCGATATCAACATACTGGACACCCAACCTCAAGGCCAAGCGGAATAGGTCAAAGGCTTCCTTGATGGACTTGTCAGGGAAACCACCTCCCTGGGATACAGTCTGCATGGTGTACATGATGGTAGAAATGACACACGGCGGATAGCCATGACCTGCTGGGTAATGTAGTCGCGTGATGGGATGTGCGTGCCCACCAAATCTATGTGGCCTGGGGAACATAAAAGATCGACGCGAAGTTCAACCGCATCTACACCAGCCATCAGTTCTTTGAAGGTAGCCAATGATTGGGTGACGTTGGGGAATGTCAATGAGAGGAAGTATGACCGATGACCCCAAACAAGCTTCAGGGCAAGATTGGCTTTATGACCAGTAACGTGTCCAAAGAAATGGGCAACTTCATCTCGGACGCTGTGGGCTGTCAGTGGCAAATTTTCATCTGGGGGTAGGTACGGCAGAGCTGTTAATGAACTCGTAGTTGGAACATTCTGTGAACCATGGCTAGCACCTCTTGTAAATGTCAATGATGGCTCGCCGTAAGCTGGCCTGCTGGATTCTGCCTCCAGGTATGCAACTATTTCGCCTGCCGGATGCACAACATGGACTATGGGCCGATCTTTTGCATAAGAAGTGAGGATCTCACGCGTGTCCGGAGTTTTGACAATCCCACCTCTGAGACTGATGACATGATGGGAGGGGAATATTTGTAGGAGTTCCTTGAGAACGTCAAGTTCTGCAGCCCAAAATGTGGGTGTGATGAGTGTCTCACTGTTTAATCGCAACAGCAAGACCAAGGATCACAAGGAACAGGGTGGCTAACATCGAACCAACAAGGAGATAGACAAGGGACAGGGAACAATGGACCATGAGTAACAAGACAAGGATGAGGAACAACCCAATAGTGGGAAGCTGCTCAGAAGACAGGAATGTACAAGTGGGGATGTCGCAAGTGGACAGTCTAAGGGACTGTCTGTTACATTGCTCCAGCTTATATACCTGAATACATGGTCTGTGCATACTTTAGGGGAGGCCCAACTCCGATCCACAGGTGGGCCCATGGAATACTCTAGAAGAGTTCTAAAGATAGCATGGAATGTGCTGGAAGGTTTCTAAGTATATTGTCCAATAGCATTAATCCCTGACAAGCTCCGCTCGTCAGGTGATTGATCAACAATCTTTGTTTACCGATCAACGGACTTTGTTTTATCAATCAATGATCTTTGTCGATTGATCAACAAACAAGTCATGTGAGGTCATCCGACCTTTCGCTTGGTAAGTCCTGGTTCCGGACCGGGTCTTTCTTGAATAGGAAGGAAAGGATTATCCAATCCTTTCACGCACGTCGTCTTGGCTAGTTCCACTAGACCAATACTCCATATTCCTGGGTTTGTGTGTGCGTTCCCTTGCACACTCTTGAGTTTCATGGGTAAGTCACGGACCAAGGTATAGGTTCGTGACAGCAGGCCATCCATGCTGTTGGACGTAGTCATGGAGTCCAGGTCCAGCCCAGTGTTGCAGCAGCTAATTCTCCAATATGAGTCTTTCCAGAACCGCACATCCCGATGATAACCACAGATGGATCTTCATCTGGCTCAGGGGAAGCATTGACAGTGGCTTGTCCCAGCTCAACGCCAATGACTTTGAGACCAATCCACAACATACTCAATAGGTGCTTCGTCATATGAAAATGAGATTCACCTTGTTCTCCAAGTCATCCCACCAGTTTAACCATGTCTTTTCAACACAGATGACCGTCTCATTGACTACAGTTCCAAGCACACTGAAGGCCATCGCAACGCAATGGTCATCGTAGCAGTGGACGCTGACGCTATGCATGTGATCACTGATTGGTTTGCCATCTACTTCAAGTCCATCATCCAATTCCTTGGTCTCGACACCAAATTTCGCTGTACACCTTCTGGGTCAGACTGAGACAAACAACATAGAGTACCATGTACGAAGTTGATCTATCATAGCTCAGATACGATTACACTCCTTGATGCACTGATTGGCGATGCCAATAACCCTGGTTGTTGTCGGCTTGCTGCCATCGTCAAGTTCTCTCCCCTTCGCCGGTGCACCAGCAGCCACAGCAGCCAGCACTGAAGCAGTGAGAAACACGTCTGTCATCAGTTCCATGTCAATTAAACCAAGAGCTTCAACTTGGCCTTTCAGCGGGCCCTGTACTGTGTCTCTGTCACAGTTTGCGTGACCTTGCATCCCATAGGCTTTGGAACTTCCTTCACAAAGTACGCATCACCTTGAAGCAATGAGGATCCAATATTTGTTCAACTCTGGTGGGGTGTACAGTGATGGGATTGGCAATATTTCTGTTGTTTTGGATATAGTCACAGTCATCACGACAAACTGGGCTGCGAGCATGCGGTCAGTTTCTGTCTCAGTTTCAGTGTCAGACTGGTCTTTGATAAACATCATTATTGATATGAACAGGAGCGGTCTCCTGTCCAGCGTGCATGGCGTCAAACAGCAAGAAAATTGCAAAGGATGACAGAAGTGTTAAATGAAGGTGACTTTGCAATCAAAAAAAAGCCCAATGATAATGTTGTTAGGAAGAAGAGAGCGAGCACAAGAACGAACAGGACCGGTCTCTTGTCCAGCAAGCGTATGTGCTTAACTTTTACAGGCAAAATTTGTGCAAAGTGTGACTTGTTTGGCTGTGCAAGATTTTGACATTTTCGTTACGTAAATACCACTCGACCCATGACCTTGCCAAGCAAGGTGACATCGGTATGTTGGTGTGTTGGAGCATCAGTTGAGGGGACTCAGTCTGTGGGAGCAACAGTCTGCATCCGTCTGTCAGCTTGGCGATCTGGTTCATCGACAGTGAAACATACATCAGTAGGTATGTCAGTGTCAATTTGTCGGTGTGTTGGGTTTACATCAGGTGACTGGTAATCGGTGTTGGCACATCGGAGCCTCAGTGTCCATCAGTGGGAGTGTCTGTCTGTCGACACATTGGTCAAACATATGTCATCAGTGCGGGATCAGAACCTCAGAACACCTGTTTTTCAGAGTGGCAGTTCATAAAAACCTATAAGCGATCAATGCACACAGGATATTTGTTTCCGCCTCATACCTCGCAACAATGATCGGTTCCTCCAACTGACATAACAACTTGGCCGACAGCTCTTTATTCAGGAATGCCAACTCTGGCAAGCTATATTCAGGTGATGCTGCCATTCCACATCTACAATGTTCAGCTTATGCAACACTCAAATGAGCTGCAAAATCTTGGCATGTGGTGCATCTTCCGGAAGTGAAGACAAAGTTGGGGTAGGAGAGCGGCTCCACACGACGGGTTCTGACATCTCACCGCTACCCCCAGCAGGGCCGGGGACTTTCTTAAACTTGATCGTGTACACTCCTTGCCATAACAGATGAGGGGGCAACACAGAGCCTGACACTGCTTTTTTGTTGCAGACTTCGTGTTGGTGGCTGGCACCATAGAGAGTCAAGTCTAGTGGTAAGGGATGGTCATCTGTGGAGAATCTGAGATGCCAGCCTGTCTGTTTGTCTTTGCGCACAGACACATACGATCATGACCAGCCACGTGACCCTGCATGCCTGCCAGCAGCTACAGCCAAGGGTGTGCCTACCCTCGTACCTTCTGGAGTCTGCGCCTCAACTTTGGATCTATCGTTAAGTAAACTCCTTCAGTAAATCCTAAGAAAAAACACAAGCCAAACCACAAACCATCTGCGACTGACAGCGTAACTGTCTTTTCCATCGACGCATTATCGGGATCCATCTTACCTGTCAATCAATCACCTGCCTCAACTCAACTTCACTGACGACAAGAAAGAACCAACTAGACCGGTGACTGTCTGTATATGAAGGTGTGAACACAGACCAGTACAGCTGGGCTTAAATTTCAATAGCGCCTGTTTCCCATGGAATTTTTCCTTTTATATTATTACGCCCTGCCCTAAACTACGTCACGTGTTGCCATCCACAATTCCCCTGCTCTCGATGTTGACATTCTTGCCTGAAAACATAATGTGTGCCTCCTAAACGGACACCCTTTTTGTGATATGTTAACCTCAGGTTGTCACAGTTAGGGCTGTGTGCATCTGAGTGGTGGTGGAGTGTCGCCATTCTAAAAAACGTACAGACGCGAGAATTGGAACACATGGTTTTAAAAATATGAACCCTACCCATAATGCCATATCAAGCCACAACTATAGACTTCAATCACACTACATGAGTCATGAGTATCATCATTGGCTAGCAAAGTGCCTCTTACTGTTCATGGCATATTATAAGAAACACAGACTGAGCAACCACCTTAATTAACTACAACGCAAGCACTCTTGATGCGATGGATTTGAGTTTACTGTAGGGCCAGTCAAAATATTGCCAAAACACATTAGGAAAATCGTGGCTGACCGACTCTATAGGGATTTAAACCCCACTTTACCAGCCTGTATATCGACTTTCTCATACTCATATACAGGCTGGTCACAAGCCTAAGAACCAACCTCAGCCTCATCCGTGAGATCCACAGTAAACTCAGCAGTAACACCAAAGCTATCTATGTGCGCCATGGACATCAGTAGTTCTGCGCTTTGAGCCAAGTGATGCTGGCATGGGGTTTGATGGACCAAACTCTGCGGCAGTGAAAGGCTCCGAAACAGGCTTGCTTGCTGCAGCTGCACTCTTTGCGCTGAGTCTCTGGCTGCACCTGCGCTCAACCATTGCAGAAGGGCCTGTGGCAGTGCTCGCTTCCTGTTGATCAGGTGGTTTGGTTGCTGATAGACTGACAGACATGGCACCAGTGAGTGCAGCTAGCATACCAGTGAGGCGCGAGCCACTGAACATGAGGCCTGAGATGCATGGTCATAGGTAGTCGTGCAAGACCTGGAACCTCGCAATGGCGTGGATGGATACAATGATATTGTTGAAATTCCTTGGAATGTCAGAGCCTTCGGCGGCGACAAGGTGAAGACGCAGCTTCTGAGCGAGGAGTGAAAGCGAGGAGTGAAAGCGAGCTGCTGCATTTTGAGTCTGTAGGGTTGGTATGTGAGAGTGTGTTTCGGCTGCGAAAGATGCATCGACTTATCATCCATACCTTGCATAATGGTGACTACGTCGAACACCTCCATCCTCTTCAGGCTTTCCTGCAACTTCTTGACAAATATTGCAAAGGGCATTTGTGAACCAGCGAATACTTTCGACTTGCATACAATGAACGTGTGGAGGAGCAGCTCCTGGCGTGGAGAGATGGAAACTAAAGACAAATCAACAAATGCCTACACATTGAAAAATTTAATCCACTTACTGCTCCAGGTCTTGTTGTAGCGAGTTGTAATGTTACGTGCGAGCTGCACGTGAGCCTGACTTAGGCAACGTAAGGTGAACGTGGTGACTTAGCAATTCCTAGACTCTAGCGTGAAGGCTGAGTTATCATCTCAACGCGCAAAGGCGGAGTTTCACTGTTCAATGGTCGATTGGTCCGAAAGGATGAGAGAGAGAGAGTGGAACCTGGTTGTGATAACGATGTGAGAAGTGTACAAGAAATCCAAGCTATCGACCACAACAGTCGATAGCTTCCTTATAAACTATGCTGGTGGCTCGCCTTCGTCAGCGACGCCGCCACTACTACTATCACTACTACTCTGCTGCATAATTGTACTTGCCTACTTGGTAATCACTCAGTAATTGTTCAGTAAGGATATCAGTCATCAGTTCTACGGCTGAGTAAGTATTCGGGAGCGACTCGTCATCCCGCTTACAGTGCCAAACGTTACATCACCCCCTTCACAAGGGTGAGCGCCCTCGCTCCACTACCCAGTTGGGCACTGTGGTCAAACCTACATCCGTCTTGTGTTCATCCTGTATTCTTCTGATGGCGTGAGCTTGGCCCAGTCTTCTTGCCAAATGCCGCGAACGATCAACATGGACGAAGATGTCATCCTTGAGTTTCTTGATCGCTGCTTCCAACTCAGCGATGACTTCCTGGGACGCACGGTAGCATCTCACTTCAGCAGCCAGGGAAATATCCCCCAGCCTCGCAAGAGCTTCGTCTACCTGCCGCTTGCCCCAGAAGTCAGCACAAATGTACTGCAGATCTTCGTGGGTGTACTCAGCTGCAGGCACCATGTCTCGACATGGCTCGGCGTGGATATCCCCCTGATATATGGGCGCTGTCCTCCCCATCATCCCAAAGGCCTCTGGATTGTCGGTCATCCTGACTCGCACGTACTGGGTGGGGATGCATCGACCTTTGTGCTCAATGATCATCGGTACCCAGTTCAGTCCGTGGTTGCGGATGAACCCATTGGGGGTAGGCGATAGGGTACAGAAAGGGTGCCTCGCCTCATTCGCTTGGCGCGTAGCAACGGGTGAGGGGTCACGTGCCTCTCGGTATGGTGGTAGCCCTCGTGCCTTGTAACCGACCACCACCGTTGGTCCGTAGACAACAGCAGTCGGCGGTGATCAGTCCTCGTCATCATCGGCTTCTTTGGTAGCATCGCCGTCTTCGTCGTCAGCTCGAGGGGGAATGTGCAAGGGGGCACAGTGACAGTAACTTTGTGGGTTGTCACATTGGGTACAGATGACATGGGCGTCATGGTATGATCCGTCGGAGGATTCGTCGCTGTCATATCGATCGACAACGGTGGTGGACATGAAGGCGGTGGAGGGCTGGAGGATACTTGCCTCGTCAACATCCGTATCCTCATCTGTCTCTCCTTCGGCGTCCTCTTCACCACCTGATCCAACCTCCATGCTGTCATTACTTCCTTCAACAGCTGGTAATCCTTCCTCATTGTCCTCCACTCGGCTGCTTGCAGGTGTGGGGAATCGCCTGCGAGCCTTGGCCAGGTCTCGCTCTCATTGTCCTCGCTCTGTTCAATCTTGTTCGGCAACTGCTCGGACCTGTTCAACGGCTGAGCAGAAGGGGTCATCCACATTGTTGGTGGTGTCATAGGTGGTGAGGGTGTCGACGTGAGGGAAGTCAAGGTTGATGATGGTGAGTGGGACATGAGACATTGTTGTGGGGGTTGAGAATGTTGTTTGTCCTGTCGAGGCTGCTTTTATGTGAATTTCAGCCTTCAGGTTAGATTGTTTGAACTTCCTTATCTCTTCCTCCACGTGAACATCGTCCCACAGGACCCACTGGTTATCCGAGTCTGAGTAATCCTTCCACTTGATGAGGTATTGAAGCTTGCACCCGCGCCCATATCTCCTCAAGTCTATTACTTTTTCGACCTCATATTCTTCCATGTCCTCTACCAATTCTGGTGGTGGGCATTGGTAGTTTACGCCATGAATCAGCGTTTCTTTGTAAGGTGTGAGAAGATCTGTGAAAAACATCATGGATGCTCCACTGTGTGGGAAGCTCAAGCCGGTAATTAACAGGAGACATCACCTGGACAACCCTGAATGGTCCATGTCTTCTGGGCGCAAGCTTTGTGGTTGGCTGATGGGTCTGAAGGTGACGTCCCTCAAGCCAAACCCTATCCCCTATCTGATATTTGGGGGTGTCACGATGTTTGACCCATGACTGTTGTGCGCGGCACATTTGCTCTTGTGCCTGATTCCTTATCTCTTTTAATTGTTCTAGTCTGGCCGTGACTCGTGGTATGGGTGATATTTTATCCGTCCAGTTAGTGTAACGAATGGTATTTGCGACCAGACGAAACCTTCTGCACGTGACCTGTGCAGGAACGACTTTGACGTGCGACGAGAGCCGACGCTGGCGAAGTGCGTCTCAACCAGCAACAGTGAACATAGGACTATCCCTAAACAGGGAATAGCCATAGATAGACGCAACAATGCCGCAAAGGGCAAGAGGACAACTCAAACAAAGGAGTGTGATTACTCTAGCTATTAACAGGGAACCACTCCTAGAAGAGGGAATCTGAGAATGCTAAAGTGAGGAACTCTACCGTCCCCACTATTCTACTTATACTAACTGAACAGCCTAATGCTGTCAGCGATGACTACGACAACATGAGTCCGCATGTGTCCATGAGTAAGGCATCAGTAAGTAAGTGACAAAGCACTACCGCCATTACTAAGTCCCTGAGTAAGTCCGTCAGTCAGCCATCAGTAATGCCTCAGTAAGCATATGGCCTTGGCGCTTATACCAGCGCTCCCTGACTGATCCATCCAGAACACCTTCCAAAAGGGGATCAACCCTCGGCCCGCTGGATTCCGTCCCAACATCAAGCCTTTGGGCTTACACCACGCGATCTTTCAGTGTCCCTTCCATGCCGTCGTCGGCCTGCGCGCGTTCTTGTCCTAACGCGGCGAGTGTCACGTGACCGCCATGAGCGATACGTAACAGTTAGTGTGTGGGTGATATCCCATCAGCAACCTAAATGGAGTTTCGCGTGTAGATTCGTTAGCCCAATTGTTATGTGCAAACTCGGCTATTGCGAGGTGATCGGCCCAATTGTCTTGCCTCTTGTTGGCCCAGAACCTGAGGTATTGTTCCAACCATTGGTTGGTACGTTCTGACTGTCCGTCCATTCGTGGGTGGTAGGCTGTCAAGATGTTCTGGTGTATCCCTAGGATTCGACATAGTTCCCTTGTGAATTTTGACGCGAATCGAGGATCCTGGTCACTGATGAGATTTGTGGGTAGTCCAAATCGTGCGACCACGTGTTTGGCGTATAGAGTTGCGGTTTCTTCACCTGAAATTTCCTCTTTGCATGGTATGAATATTGATGCTTTCGAGCAGTCATGATCAGTGACTGTAAGTATTGAGTCATACCCCCGTGACATCAGGAGTTTGGTGATGAAATCCAGCGCTACTACTTCAAATGGTGTGGCTTCAGGTTTTGGGAATATTGGTTGTAGCGGCGCTTTCGATCTCTGTGTGTTGACCTTGCATCGTTGACATTCGGCACATCCTCGAACGTATTCGGCGATGTCGTGTTTCATTGTGGGCCACCAGTAGTGGTGTTCTACCAACTGCGTTGTTCGGTTTATTCCTGGATGGCCGTGAACGGGGGATCATGATGTGTGGAAATTACTTCTCTGATCTCCTCTGTTGTTCCCGTGACAACCAGCCTTTGTCCGTGATACCACCACAGTCCGTCCGCCTTGGTTAGTTTGTGGGGGTCGACCCACTTGCGTACTTTCTGCTCGTCCTGTTGTGGGCTAGTGGTGGTAGTTCGTACAAACAGTTTGTTCGGTAGGACTGTGACGTTCTCGTTGTCTTTTTCTCCTTGGTTGTAGTCGGCACGTCGAGAGAGGGCATCGGCCCTTCCATTAGCAGTTCCTTTGACGTGATGTATTTTGAAGTTGTATTCTGCTAATTCCAGTACTTCTCTGGTGATCCATCGACATTTTCTGAGGATCTCGCCAGTACTGAAGGTTGAGATGGTCAGAGAATATGCGTACTTTGTGTGGAGATCCAGCCAACAAATGTCGCCAGTTTTGTAATGCTTTCACGATGGCCAACAATTCAGGTTGTAGATGTTGTAGTTGCGTTCAGTGGCATTGAGTGTTGCCGAATAGTACCCCACAGGATGTCGTTTTCCATCCGATTTCTTTTGTAGTAGCACACTCCTACCACGAATCCTGATGCGTCCACTTCTAGGTCGAATTGTTGGGTTTGGTCTGCGTGTGCCAGTATGGGTTCTGTGGTGACCCATCGTTTGAGCATGTCAACGCTGCTTGATGTCTTGTCTCCCACTGCCATGGTTCGTCTTTGCATGTTAGTTCGTTTAGTGGTTTGGCAATGGTGGAAAAGCCTCTGATAAACTGCCGATAAAAGTTACAGAAACCGAGAAATGATTGTACGTCCTTTATGGATGAGGGAGATTGCCAGTCCGAACGCCCGAAATTTTGACGGGGTCCATACGTGTTACCCCCTCTTCAAGGATTACCCCCAGGTAATCAATACTAGGGGCGTTGAATACACATTTTTCTGGTTTGAAAAACAGGTCATGTTTCTGGGCGACTTCCAGGACATCGCAAACTGCCTCTTGGTGTTGTTTGAGTGAGTGAGGTTGTCGTTTTGTTGCTATTGCGATGTTGTCCATATAGACCCTGATTGTGGTCCCTTTGGTCTCATGTTTTGCTATAGTTGGTCGGTAGATTTCATTCATGAAGCTCTGGAATGTAGCTGGTGAGTTGCACAGTCCAAAGTACATTACAGTCGGTTCGAATAGTCCACGGCATGTTTTAAACGCAGCTTTGTGTTCGTCGCCCTCTTTGATCCGTATGTTGTTATATCCTTGTCGGACATCTAGTTTGCTGAATAGTTGAGCTCCCCCAAGGTCTCTGATTAGGTCATCGATGAGGGGGAGTGGGTATTGGTTTCATATCGTCCATTCATTGATTCATCGATAGTCCTGTACTGGTCGTAGCTTTCTGTCCTTCTTTTTGATGAAGAAGAATGATGATGCATACGGAGATTTCGAGGGACGGATGTATCCTTTCTCCACTTGTTCGTCGATGAAGTCATCTAGAGCTGCGTCTTCTACCCTTGTCATAGGGTAGACTTTACAGTCTATTACGTCTGGTGCCCCTTTTTGAAGTCTATTGCGTGGTCGCAACTTCTTTTGGGTGGAAACCGTTTTGATTCTTCTTCACTGAATACCTTCGCAAAGCGTTGGTATTCTATTGGTATCTTGACTGCTGCAGTGTATTGTTTGGCATCCACTGCGAGTTCGACCGCTGACCTTCTCCCATATACTTGTTCTTCCAAAGTTGCCACTATCTGTTCTTTTGCTTTCAGTTGTGAACATTTGTGACACCTTTGCGTCTTCTTTTTCTTCTGTTAGCAGTTTTGCTAACACTGCTCTTCTGTTGTTTGGGTTAACCGATCGCAACACTATAGGGAGTTGTTTCTCATCTATAGTGGCATGGCACCAACTGAACCTGGGTTCGTAGGTGGCAAGCCAGGGGTACCCTAGTAACACATCTTCTTTTCCGATGTCTGTGATGAGGAATCTCATTTCTTGTTTGGTTCCTCCTGTTTCCACATTGAGCGTCAGGTAGTGTGTGATCTGCCCCGCTTTATTAGTGGTATCGTCGATGTTGTAGATATTTTTGGGCTTATCTAGTACTTGTTGTCCCAACCCCATTTGTTTAACGAAGTTCGGATGTATGAAGTTGTCAGTGGCTCCAGAGTCCACTAATGCTTTGATATCGGCCATGTTGTAACTTGCGTGGATAGACACTGGTACTCGCATAGAACGGTAGCGCATAATATACACAGAGTTACAACATATTGCCCTCACCCAGGCCACCAGGTTTAGGCGTTTCCAAAATCCTGTCCCATCAACTGCTGCAGGACCAGGTCTTTTACTTCTTCATCGTCTCCAGCGACTCCTTGTAACCACTCCGCCGCCCTTTCTTCTTTTGTTGGTGCGGTTTCTGTGGCCCTTGTTTGTACCTCGCGACGTCGTCGAGGTTGTCTGCAATCGCGACTGATATGGCCCATTTTCTGGCAGTTGTAACACTGCGTTTGGCTATGGTCGCGTTTGAATTGGCTCTGCATGAATCCCCTGCGTGGTGGATATGGTGGGCGCAGTGGATTATCATTTCGTTTGTAGTTGTTGAGAACGTCCTCTGCTCCGGCTAATCGTCCCCTTACTCGATCTGCTGAGGTGTCCATTCGGTCATCATTCTGGAGTGGTGCAAGTAACTTAGCTAGTGCTCCACTGGGAGTTTGTCCGGGTTTGAAGGCATCCAGGTTTCCTTGGACCGTTTGCATGTGGATCCATTTCTGTTGCCTTTTCAAGGCGGATTCCCTCCATTCCTCGTAGTTCCGTGGGTCGTCATGTTGATACATTGTTTCATATAGGGCCCGCGGTAGTCCCTTCGTGAAGTACTTGAGTGTTTGCTCGGCATTGATATTGTATCCTGCATGTCGAACCAGTTGCTCAAATTGAGCAATGTAGTCATTGATCCTTCCATCCTTCATGTGTATGCCAGCATCGAGCTGGGCTTGGGCTCTCTCTTTACTGAGAATGTCCCCGAATTGCCTCTGGAAGGCGTTAAGCAGGTTTTCCCACAGTCTGTTGTCGAATTGATTTGTTCCTGTGGCCACCTCGTTGACGAGCCATCGGCTTGCGGACATTACCCACTGGTTAACTGCATTTCCCTGTATGTATGTGAGGAACAACATAGCTTTTTGGTACTTGTTCCTCATGGCCGAGTGATTGGCGTTGACTCCCGCGTATACCTCCCATTGGAGGATAAATGCTTTGGCTTGGGATCTTGCCCCAGTAAATGTCGGTGGCGGGTTGCCAATGAACTTGTCGTTCCCTCCTTGTTGATTGTTTATTGCTGGTCCTGCTGGCCCTGCTGGCCCTGCTGGAGGTGGTCCTCCTCCTCCTCCTCCTGGCCATCCACCATTGGGTGGTCCTCCTCCCAGTGGTCCTCCTCCTGGTGGTCCTCTCATAGGCTGGAATGGCTTGTTGTCGGGTGATGGTACCCTGTTTTGATTGAGCCTGAACTCATAGAACATGTCAGCTCCTTCATGAATACTTGGTGCGTCAGGGACGTCTGGTCCCATTGCTCGATTCATGGCTTGCATGTCTTCTGGCTGTATTGTTTGGACATGGCCGGTTTGCTCATTTATAACGAGCCGGGGTGGTGATACTTCTGTCTGGGTCGTCATGTAGCTATATGGTATTCCCCTAATTGGTTCAGGAATTTGTAACTCAGCTGTTTGCATGGCGAGTGCGTCTATTTCTGGTGATTGTACCATGATATTTTCGGGTTCTCTTCCTTCGCTGAGTTTGGATGGGGGTCGTTCGCTAGTGATACTTGATGCTGCTGGAGTTTGTGTTCTCAGTTGGAACTCAGTTTGCGGTGGTTCTGATTCAAGTTCTTGGTCGCGTTGATGTCTATAGGTCCTTGTTCATTAATTGGTCATGCGTCTGTTAGTGGTATGTTGATATGTTGGTCGTCGGCTGCTGGTCATGTTGCTTCGAAGTAGCTGTTGGTGTTGCTCCACCTGAGTTCGACCCAGCAACAGTGTTCTCGGTTGAAGACTATGGGGTGATACCTTTGTGCGGTCGCTGCTTCCGCATAGTATCCTGTGTTGTTTTCATCGGTTCTCCTTGTGTCTGGTACATGCCGCCACCTAACCCGTCCTATTAGGTAGCGAGTAGGGGCGTCTCGTTCTCTTGATTCGACTTGATAGGGCTGGAAGTCCCAGCCGTCTTTGGTGTTGATGGTCGCCACAGCGTTCAGTGTGTGAGAGCTTGGATTTAATGTTATGTGCAAGCTGCACGTGAGCCTGACTTAGGCAACGTAAGGTGAACACGGTGACTTAGCAATTCCTAGACTCTAGCGCAAAGGCTGAGTTATCGTCTCAACGTGCGAAGGCAGAGTTTCACCGTTCAATGGTCGATTGGTCCGAATGGACGTGTAACGTTTCTACCAAACGTTGTTCCGACTTGGAACTCTTGATGGCCTTGAACCAATAACAGACCGACAGCAGTTGAATAACGATGGTCAAACACGAAAGACGAACGAAAGGGCAAGGGCTTCGCCTTATACTGGAAGGATACAACAGGGATCTTCAAGAGATGAGAGGACAGACCACACAAGGATCAACAAGATGAGAGGAACAGGCACTACAAGCCAACACTTCTATTGACTGAGGGATATCTCAAGGTAAAACTCAAGGTAGACTCAAGACAACGAAGATAAGGTCTCATCTATCAAGACAGAGCACCTTATATACACGACAGGGCTGACTCCTAAACTGAGTCCCAAATGTAACAGGTATCGTACCATATCGTAATCGTCCAATCAGCCATCAGGGATAACAACCCAGGCAACATACAGTACATGAGGCATAAGGCCCCACTATGAGTCAGAGATAACAAAGTATATGACTCACTATCATCCAGTAAGAATACGGCGTGACATCAGCACATGATAAGCACAGCCAACAGGCAACATCAGAATGTTCCAATCAGAAAGAACCCAAACAGGACAAAGCCTAACCGAGTTGGGAATCCCACATCCAACTATACCCTCTCAGGAATTATGACTTGATCTGAGGAAACCGTTCCCCCATGACTTATCCTTTAGACCCACTTCCTGTGACATGGGGGATCTGGGGGTTGCTGATCACATGACTAATCATGTGACTCAGACTTACACATTCCTAAACAAATGACATCGCCAGTGTTGTTGTCCACAATGAAATGATCATCAGTACTCAACATTCACGTGACCTCATATGTCTCATCTGCATCTAATCTCAGAGACCCTTCATCTTCTTCTTCAGTGAACCGCACTTGAGGGGGGTCTTCAGCGTTCACAGGTAATGCAAATCGCACTTTCATCGGCTTGGTGACACCACTGGCCATGACACGTGATCCACACGTGACAGACGAGAGAGAGAGAGTGGAACCCAGTTGTGATAACGATGTGAGAAGTGTACAAGAAATCCAAGCTATCGACCACAACAGTCGATAGCTTCCTTATAAACTATGCTGGTGGCCCACCTTCGTCAGCGACGCCGCCACTACTACTATCACTACTACTCTACTGCGTAATTGTACTCACCTACTTGGTAATCACTCAGTAATTGTTCAGTAAGGATATCAGTCATCAGTTCTATGGCTGAGTAAGTATTCGGGAGCGACTCGTCATCCTGCTTACAGTGCCAAACGTTACATGTAACAACCTATCTATCATGCCACTCCGACTGCAACAGCTCGAAGCTGGACACCGAGGTATGCACTGACGTAGACAGCATCATGAGTTCCAATAAATGGGCACCAAATGGGTCAATATCTGGGGCAGCTTCTTTGGGAGCGGCTCCCAGCTCACCTGTGAAAGCGATAATGTTTGACATATGTGGTGGAGGGTCTTTTTGGGCCGTCGAATTTGACTTTGGAGAGGCACAGCACGTGCCTTCCGGGCCAGACTTGCGTCATCTTGTCTTAACAGCTTAGGCTTGTGACCAGCCTGTATATGATAATTGATATACAGGCTGGTAAAGCAGGGCTTAAATTCCTATAGCGTTGGATTGCCACACCTTCCTATTACAGCTGCCTGCTAAAATTGACCGGCCCTAAACTAAAATCAGTCTCATTACTAGAGATTAGACATGTTGCGTTAATTTAGTGTTAATCTACAGTATGTCTGCATGTCATTCTTGCATATATGCACTCACTATATTGCCTTGCTCATCTGTGGATATCCTGTCTTCAGCTTCTACTAAACGGCAGACTGCTCCCAAATTGACACCTCTTGCCCTTTAGATTCTGACCTTTGCACTGCCTACAACAACAGCAGTCTCTGGAGTATCTGATATCACTAACTCAGCGAATCACAGTTCCATCCCTTGTGCTGGGTCAAGTCAGAATGTTGATGGAGTCCCCGCTCTGTCACCTACAACAGTTAGTTTTTGTCTGGGGCCATCATATGCCTGTGGACAGCAAGAAGGAACCATGCGTGATAGGATGAGACAGTCAAGGAGCTTAATAGACATGGGTACCATGTTGGCTTGCTCTCGTATTCACCCTGCACACCAATAAATGTGTTTTTATTAGCTCTAGGTTGTCATCTGATCACTCCATAGCAAGAGAGAACACTGGTACCCAGCACATTCGGATGCCACATTCTGAGCAGATTGCAAAGGCCATTGGCTTTCTCAAGGATGGGTGGCTGAGTCCATTTGACCTTGTCCTGGATATTCTTGATGACAACAACACTGACTATGCTGGAAATTGGACCGAGCTTTACAAGGACAAGAGTAACAAGCTTCCTAAAATCCTTGACTCAATTCTCATGACTGACGCTAGAAACCACAAGCTCTGGGCATGGTGTTGCACAGCAACCAGCACAGCAAACAGTGTTATGGAGTCTCACCTTGTGAAGGTAAAGAGACTAGTAGAGAGGTTTGTAGAGTGGTAGCTCAAGTGTGCGTAGAGTGAACGACTTGTATTCTTAGAGGGGCACTACTCCCCTCATTTATAGGAAAACCAGTCCCTATGGTCCCACCATGTCCATTACGTGATAAGTGATGAGTAAAGGTGTCCACAATATCGCATTTTCAGTAACGCCTGATGTGAAACACCCCAGAACTCTTCAGTATCACCACATGTGATGCTGATAAGAGTTGTGCCCTCCATTCTGGAGTTTGTGCCCACTTTGTGTGTAATGGAGTACCCTAATATGGTAGTCATATGTACGATACTACTGTAATGTTGTAACTGCTATAGATAAGATATGTATGTACTTATTACATTTCAACACATGGATGCGACCACATGTGCTCGAGATGGTGTGCAGCGTTATCGACGAGGAGATGGACTGCGTGGCTAAGAGAGAAATCTTGCCTGGTATCTCTGCTATCACTCTGGAGTTTATCAAGTCATGGACAGTTGGAACTACCCGCAAGCAAGCACCATTCTTGACAGAGATCCTCCTGAGGGCGGCGCATACACCTCAGGCCAAGGAGAACAATAAGAAGAAGCACCCTGAGGCTGTGTGTGTTGGCACTGGTCTGATTAGTCTGCATGCTGACATCCTACAATGCAGATGTGCACTGTTATTGTGAAGCAACTACCTTATCAACACGCTGCTTGTGCATTGGGCTTTCCTGTGCGATTTGGTCTCTTTCTCTGGAGCTCTGGCTGCTCATGGCAGACTATCAATGCACTGCACCAGTGTGGCCTACCCTTGAGCTATCAATCAGTCCTCAACAATATCAAGGCCCTCGTGGATCACTGCATGCATCTGGCAACCCAAGTCAGTGCTAGGATGCACGTTTTCTGCTATGACAACGTCCAGATCAGCATGTCGATCTTTGTTGAACAGTGTGGATCATCTGGGCCTGCCAAAGTAACCTCGGGAACTTTTGGCATCCTCTACAAAGTCCGCAATGGCAACCCGGAACATATGCCACTTGCACCTATAATGGAGCACTTCTGGAATGTAGAGGGACTCGAATTCAATCACGATATCTGTCCGACGAGGACACAGAGGGAGTTTTACCAATTTCAATTCAAAGTTGTCATCATTCGTGTGTTACTGAAGTACTGCCCCAATTTTAAACCCTATGAAAAGGACCCTACACTCCAGAATATCCCTCGTCACCCCATGCCATCTGGCTATGTAACTAAGCAGTTCCCACTTCATGCCACAACAATTGAAGAGGCTACTGTCCATGGAAACTTGCTATATCATGATGACGTATACCTCACTCAGCTCCAGGGAACTCCTGAAGGTCTATGCAAATTTGCCATCCCATCTTTCAATGATCAGTTGACAAATGCTCGGATACAATCTGGACAGGTTCTTCAGGCTCGTGACACCACTTCATGGACATGACGTGAAGTCTTTCAGCTGGGATTTGGACTGTTTCATCTGTGTCTTAATCTGGTGTAGGCATTGCTGCACATACACCACGGGTCACTTGAGCAAGCTGGAAGTCTCGCATATTTCTTTGTGCTCCTCGAGAAGACTTGCCTTGGAGGTGATCATCCCAACTACCACACCCTATTGTCAGCTCTCACACAAGTCCTGGATGGTATCTTGCTGAACGCATGGAGATATGAGAGTGGGTTTCAAAACCTCAGTGAGTTCACCGCAACAACACCACCTGTAGCAGATTTGCTGGCCATGGCAGGTGACATTATCCAAAAGCATGCAATGCTGATGGCAACACAGGTCAAGACACAGGTCACTGTTGATATTGAATGGCCAGACAATGATCTTGATAGCAGTGATTCAGAATGTGAGGCTGGCCACACAGGAGGACCTTCAAACACAGCACCAGGTGTACCGACTGTCTCACTACCAGACCCAGACATGGACAGGGCACATCAAAACCTTTGCCTACTATGTTGTGATCTCCTCTATGTGGCTGAATGTAATGCGCAGACTATGCGCGTTGCTTGACTTGAGCATGAAGACACAATGGTGAGGCTGCCGAGCGAATAAGAGCTGCCAAGGAAAGCTGCCAAGGAAAGCTGCCAAGAATAGCTGCTGAGATCAGCTGTTGAGACAGCTGCTGAGGTTTTGCTGCTGAATATGGGCAGCTGCCGATGTAGCTGCCGACTTTCCTAATTGAGCTTCCGAGGCTTATGTAAGCCGAGGGATATGTTCGGCCAAAGTAAACGCAGGTGATTGACAGCTGCCGAAGCTGCCAACACTGACATAAGTGCGGTTCCTGAAGACACTCAAAGGTGCTTCCCTAAGATATAGTATGAGGAAGTGCTCGGACGGAGACACTCCTTAGCAGTCGCGAATGGGAGAGATGAGAAGCCGCTAGATTCCAGAGACAAAACACAAGTTCTACAAGAATGTCAAGCTGCCGAATACATCATTCAACAGCTCACTTATAACTAATATGTAGGCACGCGCCTTCATCAGCAACAACACCACTACTACCAAGCATCAGTAATCATACAGTGGTTTTCAATCATCAGATCGTAAGTATCAGTAAGCCCCATAACAGTCCATTGGTAAGTTTCACAAGTGACTCATCATCATGCTTACACTCGCTGATACGTAACACTGTACCGATCAAATCATAACATCACCCTCTTCACAAGGGTGAGCGTCCACGCTCAACGACCCAATTAGGGACCTGTGTTAGTCCAATATCTGTCTGCTGTTCATTGCGCACCCTCTTCAGTGCATGAGCCCTCCCAAGTCTGGCAGCTGAGTGATGTGCCCTCTCAACATGCCCATATATGTCATCTTCAAGGCATTTGATGGCAACCTCAAGTTCTTCAATGACCTCACGTGATGCGTGGTAGCATTGGATCGCAGCCTTGAGTGAAATATCCCCAAGGTGAGCCAAGGCTTCGTCTACTGACCTCTTTTCAGTGCGGAAATGGTTAAGCTCCTCACGAGTGTACTCAGCTGCTGGGCCCATGTCATGTCATGGCTCGGCATGTATCTCCCCACAGTATATTGGCTCCCCTCGACCCATGGTGCCGAACACCTCTGGGTTATCTGTCATACGGATGCGAACATACTTGGCAGGTGTTTTCAGTCTTTCACTCTGTATGGCGAGCGGAACCCAGTTCAGGCCCCTGTTGGTGACGAAACCGGGGGGAGTGGGCGATAAGGGACGTTGAGGGTGTCACATCGTGATGGGGGAAGGGTCGCGCCTCGCGCTATCTGTTGGTACTCTTCCTCCAGCGTGGGCTTGGTGCGTGGCTCTTCCATATACCACCACCACTGCTGGTGGGGCTTCCTGGTGACTAGGTGTTTTGGCTTCTTCGTCATCTTCTTGGGCAGCTGGGATAATTGTGTAGTCCACTGCACATGGAGGCGGCACTCGCCATGGGGCGCAATGGCAGTAGTCGGGTTCGTGTTGGCACCGGGTGCAGACCACAGTGGCGTTGTGATAGGACTCGTCATCCAAGTCAGTTGTGATGTCGATGACTGCGATGGGGTAGGGACTGGCCGGATAAATTCCCCTGCCCTCATCCTCCTCTCCATCGCTGTCCCCTTCATCCTCCAAATCTGATCCGCCTCCCATGATGCAACCACCTTCTTCCACAAGGGTTTGTTCGTCGGCTTCGATCCCTTGGCTGTCTTCTGAGAGTCGACCCACCTCTGGCATGGGGAAATGGTGGCATGCCTTGACAAGGTCCCTGGCTGCTTCTTCTTGTTCGGCAGCCACCCTAACGTGCTCCACTGCCGAGCAGAGGGGGTCGTCGATGTTGTTATTGTCATTGTAGGTAGTAAGAGGTAGGAGGGAGTCAAAGTCAATGACATGTTGGGGAAAGGATGCGCTGGTAGTAGTCATGAAGGGGAGTGGTAGCGGTGCTAATTCGTGGTTGTAAACCAGACTCGCCTTTATGTGAATCTCTCCTGCGGGGTTCAACTGTTTGAACTCCCTTATCTTTTCTTCAGTGTGGACATCATTCCATGCCACCCACTGGTTCTCCGAGTCGGCATAACCCTTCCACTTTACGAGGTATTGAAGTTTGCGTCCCCGTCCATGCCGGCGTGAGTCTAGTACTTTTTCGACCTCATATTCTTCCACTCCATCAATGAGTTCTGGTGGTGGGCATTCATAGTTTGTGCCATGCATGCGTGTTTCGCAATAAGGAGTCAGCAGATCTGTGTGGAATACATCATGTATCGTCCACTGTGCCAGTAGTTTGAGCCGATAATTCACAGGGGACATCACCTGAACGACTTCAAATGGTCCATGGTGTCTGGGTGCAAGCTTAGTGGTTGGTTGATTGGTTCGTAGATGGCGCCCTTCAAGCCACACACGGTCTCCTGTGGCATACTTGGGCGTATCTTTGTGTTTGATCCATAAGCTCTGCACCTTTTTCATGCAATCCTGTGTGCTCCGTCTGGCCTTGCGGCATTGATCCAGATGGGTCTCAATGCTTGGCAGGTTGGCCTTGACCGGCAGCCATTTGTCCCTCAGGTGATACCCCATCAGTGCAAAGAATGGGGTTTGTTTAGTAGTGCTACTCAGCGTGTTATTGTGGGTGAACTCTGCCATTGGCAGCTGTGTTGCCCAGTTGTCCTGTCGTTCATTAGCCCAAAGTCGCAAGTATTGTTTGAGCCACTGGTGTTACGTTCCCACTGAACGTTGATCCGACTTGGATCCGATGGGTCTTCCTTGCTTCAACTCTGAGCAAAGCGCACGGCTTCTGAACTCAGGAACGACTTTGAATGACTTGTAAAGGGCGAACAACCAATAATGGTCCCCTTAGTACCGCCTAGCTTGAGGTTCGTTACAAGGTGGCGACGCCTAACACTTTAATGTTGGCAACAAGGTAGTCACAAAGAACAATGACTCTGCTATAAGACTGTCTGCACCTCTTGAGAAGAATACAAGTGGGTTTTAAGACAACTAAGCTAGCGAACCATAGCGCAACTTGTATAGTATTTATAGTAAATGTCCGTCAAGCCACAAAGGCGACACCATAGTATGAGTAGGAGTAAGAAAGGCATAATGACTCACAGGTCAACAAGCAACTCGTAAGCAATTCGTAAGGCATCAATAAGCCATCAGTAAGCGTCCCCACCAATGAGTGACCAAGCACCTCCAACCAGTGAGTAAGCGTCCACAGGGCATCAGTCAGCCCACCTCATCGCATAAGTAAGCGATCACCAATGAGTAAGCGAAATGGGTAAGTGAATGTCTAAGCATCACCAATCATAAACAGTTCCAATAGTAAGCCAATAATAATGCATCTGTAAGCAACGGCTTCGGCGCTAACACAGGCGCTCCTTGAACTAATCCATCAATAACACTTTCCCGAAAGGGGATCAAACCCGGCCCGCTGGAGTGCGTCCCAACGGCAGCCACGGCCCGCTGATATCGGCAGCGTCAGGTCGCTGGTCTTACACCACACAATCACTATTTGTCGTCGTTGGTCGTCTTCAGGACACAACTGTCTTCCGCCAATTCCATGGCTTCGTCCAACGTCCCTTGAGTTATGGGTTAGGTCAGATACGTACTGTGACCTGGGACAACTCCATCCTTTGCGCGCCCCCCTGACTTATTGCTTAGGTCAGATCTCGTGACCTGGGGGTCTCACATGACCATGTCACGTGACCCTCAACCGTCCTGTAGTGATTCTCCTGCCAGCATCTGGGGTGAGACCGCGAGTTATCAGGTTACTCACGAGCTGGCGGACTCTGCACGCCTCGTCATAGGCGAGGTAACTGTCGTCTTCTGCCGCTACTAGTGCGCGTACGGCCTCTTCCTCTTCGATGTCTTCTTCTGCACGTGACTCCCATGTATGAGCTTCTGGGTAATCATAGCAGCTTTTCCAATGTTCATGCAGACACTTGCGCTGTCTCTGTGTTTTGGCAGCTTGATCAAGGTCTGAGCGTAACAACTGGTTTGTCCACTTGGACTGTCCGTCAGTGCATGGGTGGTAGGCTGTTGAGATGTTTTGCTGGATTTGTAAGATTCGGCATAGTTCTCACATGAACTTGGTGGCGAATCTTGGGTCTCTGTCACTGATCACCTTACTTGGCAGCCCAAACCGTGGAAAGATGGTTTTAGTGTAGAGTGCTGCCGTCTCCTCTCCGGATATTTCTTCATTGCACGGTATGAAGATCGAGGCCTTTGAACAGTCGTGATCTGTGACCGTCAATATTGAATTGTACCCTGATGAGACTGGCAACTTAGTTATGAAATCGACAGCAATCATGTCAAATGGGGTTGCTTCTTCTTTTGGGAATATCAGGGCCAGTGGGGCTCGCATAGGCCTGGTGTTGATTTTGTGCCTTTGACACTTGGCACATCCTTGCACGTACTCAGTGATATCCTTCTTCATGTTAGGGCACCAGTAATGTCTTGCGAGCATCTCATTGGTTTTGGTGATACCCGGGTGGCCTGCAGTGAGTGTATTGTGATACTGTCGGATGAGCTGCTGAACTTCACCTTCGGCAGCCATTACTACTATCTTCCCATTCTTGAACCACATTCCTTCGAGCTTCTTCAGCTCATGAGGATCAATCCACGGGCCCAGCTTCTGCTCATCTTGTTTTGTTGTTGCGGGTTGGGCCTCTGTGAGGGCTCGTATGAATAGTTGGCTTGGCAACACCATTACTTGGTCATTGTCTTTTTCACCGGTGTCGTAATCTGGGCATCTTGACAGCGCGTCTGCTCGTCCGTTCACCGTTCCCTTGAGGTGGTGGATTTTGATGTCATACTCTTCGAGTTCCAGCACTTCTTGGACTACTCAGCGGCTAATCTTCTGTGGGTCCCGCCAGTATTGTAGGTTTATATGATCCGAAAAGACTCTGGCCTTGTGTGGGGAACCCACGAGAAGGTATCTCCAGTTGCGTAGAGCCTTTACTATTGCCAGCAGTTCGAGGTTGTAAATATCGTAGTTGTGCTCAGCATCATTGAGAGTTGCCGAGTAGAATGCGATTGGGTGTCGTTTGCCGTCTTTGCCTTTTTGCAGAAGTACTGCTCCAACAGTGAAGCCTGATGTGTTGACTTCAAGGTCATACTGTACCTGGGGATCTGGATGGGCAAGTACTGGCTCGGTGGTAATGCAGTGTTTCAGGGTGTCGAACGCCATTTGCTGTGCTGTTCTCCACATCCATTCGGTGTCTTTCCTTGTGAGCATGTTCATTGGTCATGCGATGTTGGCAAATCCTCGGATAAAAGGCTGGTAAAAGTTGCAGAAACCCAAAAAACTATGCATGTCTTTGACTCTCCATGGTGTTGGCCAGTCACGGACTCCTGCCACCTTCACTGGATCCATACGTGTCACCCCCCTTTCAAGGATTACCCCCAGGTAATCAATGGATGAAGCGTGGAAGGAGCACTTGTCCAGTTTGAAGTAAAGGTCATGGTCCTTGGCCACTGAGAGAACTGCCGAAACAGCTGCCGAATGCGCCTCGGCAGTGAGAGCTACTGAGTTTCTTGGGTGCATTGCTATGGCAATGTCATCCATGTAGATGCGGATGTTCATTCCTTTGGCCTCAAATTTTGCAATAGTGGGTTGGTAAATCTCATTCATGAATGCCTGGAAGGTCGCTGGGGAGTTGCAAAGTCTGAAATACATGACTGTTGGTTCAAAGAGACTGCAGTGGGTCTTGAAGGCTGCTTTGTGCTCGTCGCCTTCCTTAATGTGTATGTTATTGTAGCCTTGCCAAACATCCAATTTGGAGAATAGGTGGGCTCCGCCGAGGTCCCTCATCAGGTCTGGGATGAGTGGCAATGGGTATTGGTTATGTACGGTCCACTTGTTTATCTCCCGGTAGTCTTGGACAGGTCGTAATTTCCTGTCCTTCTTCTTGATAAAGAAAAAGGATGAGGCATAAAGGAACTGAGAGGGTCAAATGTACCCTTTCTTCAGTTGTTCGTCGTTAAATTCATCCAGGGTGGCATCTTCTACTGCTGTCATGGGGTACACCTTGCAGTTGATGGCTGTGGGTGCGTTCAGCTGGAATACTATTGCGTGGTCGCAAGGCCTCCTGCCCAGTAGCCAGGTCGCATCTTGTTCGTCAAATACCTCCTTAAAAGGTTGGTACTGCGGCAGTAGGGTTACTTCCTTTTTGTCTTTGGGCAGTGCTGCAACTGCGAGCTCGGCTGATGTCATCATCTTGCATCATACTCTTGTCTCTTCTTCTTCAAGCTGCCAAACAATTTCCTCTTTCTCAGTAGTGAGTAGGTGAGCCAGCACATCTCGTCGGCTGCTGGGTGAAATAGTTTGAATCATGATGGGTAGGTGTTCGGCAGCTATGGTGCTGGTCCTCCATTTGAATTTTGGCTCATACGCTGCCAGCCATGGATAGCCGAACAGGATGTCTTCGCTTCCGATGTCCGTGACTAGGAAGCGCATTTCTTTAGCTTCACCTGCCACTGATACTTTTAGGACCACGTAGCTGGTGATGTGCCCTGCCTTGTTCGTGATGTCATCTATATTGTATATTTTCTTTGGCTTCTCTAGGGGGCACATTTTTATTCCCATTTCTTTTAAGAAGCGTGCGCTCACAAAATTGTCGGTAGCTCCTGAGTCTACCAGTGCTTTGATGTCAGCTGTGTTATAATGAGTGCGCAGTGTGATCGGAACTTTCATAGAATGGTAGCGCATAATGTACACAGAGTTACAACAAATTGCCCTCACCCAGGCCGCCAGGTTCAGGTGCTTGAAAAATCTGTCCCCATCAACTTCTGGAGGACAAGGTCCTTGGCGTCATCTCCTTCTCCTGCTACTCCCCAAAGCCATTCTTAGGCTTTGTCTTCACTAGTCCTGGGTGCTTCTTCGGCTGCCCATATTTGTGGCATTCGTCAGTTGCGGCGTGGCTGCTGACAGTCCCGACTGAAGTGGCCAAACTTCTCACAGTTGTAACACTGCACCTTGCTGTAGTCGCGACGGTTTTGCTGTTGCCACTGCAGGTATCCTCCCCTCAGTGGGAAGGGTGGCCGGCTGTTGACAATGTCTTCTGCTCTGGCGAGCCGACCTTGGACTCTATCTGCCGAGGTGTCCATGGCATCAGGGTGAGCCAATGGTGCCAGTAGTTTTGCCAATGACCCCGATGGTCCTTTGTTAGCGTTGCTTTTGAATACATCGAGGTTACCTCATACCATCTGCATGTGAATCCACTTCTGCTGCCACTTCAAGGCAGACTCTCTCTATTCTTCATATGTCCTTGGGTCGTCATGTTGGTACATTGCTTAGTATAGTGCCCTTGGCAGCCCTTTGATGAATTATTTGAGGGTCTGCTTGGCATTTATGTTGTATTCCATGTGGCGGACCAACTGCTCAAATTGCGCAATGTATTTGTCAATTCTTCCGTCCTTCATGTGAATGCCTGCATCGAGCTGGGCTTGCGCACGCTCCTTGCTGAGTATGTCACCAAATTGTCTTCTGAATGCGTGGAGTAGATTCTCCCAGAGCCGATTGTCAAATTGATCGGTGCCAGTGGCGACTTCATTTATGAGCCATCGGCTGGTGGACATTACCCATTGGTTAACTGTGTTTCCCAGAATGTATGTGAGGAACAACATAGCTTTCTGATACTTGTTCCTCATGGCTGAGTGATTGGCGTTGACTCCTGAATATACCTCCCACTGGAGGATAAAGGCTTCTGCTTGGGCTCTGGACCTGGTGAACGGTGGTGGCGGGTTGCCGATAAACTTGTCATTGCCTCCTCCTTGAGGGGCGTTGATTGCTGCTGCGTGGTGTGGCCCTCCACCTCCTCCTGGGGGTCCTCCTCCTCTGTGTGGCCATCCTCCATCTGGTGGTCCCCCCGCTGGGGGTCCTCCTCTCCTAGGTGGGAATGGCCTGTTATCTGGTGAGGGTATCCTCCCCTGGTCAATTCTGAATTCTTGGAACATGTCTGGTTCCCCTTGGTTGCTAGGAGCGTCAGGGACATCTGGTCCCATTGCTCTATTGACAGCCTGCATGTCTTCTGGTGCTAGAGGCTGTACGTGGCCCATATGCTCATTGATTATGAGCCGAGGTGGCGACACTTCTGTCTGAGTGGCCATGGTGAACAGTAGTCCTCTGATTGGTTCTGGTAAATGTAACTCAGCTGTGCGTGCGGCAAGTGCGTCTACTTCTGGTGAGTGCACTTTGATGTTCTCTGGTTCTGGTGATGATGCCAATACTGTCGGCTGACGTTCGCTAGTGTCACTGGTGGTTGCAGGTGTCTGCGCTCTCAGTTGGAGCTCCATTGTTGGTGGTTCTGAAATGAGGTCATGATCTTCATCTCCATCGATTGGTCCTTGCTGGTTTACTGGTAATGCATCTACCAGTGGAATGTTGATGTTCAGGTCGTCAGCTGCGGGTCTTGCTGCTTCAAATATTTCTCAGGTGTTGCTCCACCTGATCTCAACCCAGCAACAGCGTTCACGATCGAAAATGATAGGATGATACCTTTGGGATGTCACTGCTTCTGCATAATACCCTGTGTTATGCTTGTTGGACCTCCTGATGTCCGGTACTGTTCTCCACCTAATGCGCCCAACGATGTAGTGTGTGGGGGCATTCCTTTCTCTTGTTTCAATTGTGTAGGGTTGGAAGTCCCAACTGTCTTTGGTTGTAACTGGCGCCACGGTGTCAAAAAGAGCTTGACGTTAATGTAATGCACAGACTATGCGCATTGCTCAACTTGAGCACGAAGACATGATGGCGAGGCTGCCGAG
The DNA here is from genome assembly GCA_015025155.1 of Lactarius quietus. Lineage (NCBI taxonomy): Eukaryota > Fungi > Basidiomycota > Agaricomycetes > Russulales > Russulaceae > Lactarius > Lactarius quietus. The sequence goes on from WITN01000231.1 coordinate 65,373, forward strand.
CGAATAAGAGCTGCCAAGGAAAGCTGCCAAGGAAAGCTGCCAAGGCAAGCTGCTGAGAATAGCTGCTGAGATCGGCTGTTGAGACAGCTGCTGAGGTTTTGCTGCTGAATATGGGCAGCTGCCGATGTAGCTGCCGACTTTCCTAATTGAGCTTCCGAGGCTTATGTAAGCCGAGGGATATGTTTGGCCAAAGTAAATGCAGGTGACTGATAGCTGCCGAAGCTGCTGACACTAACATAAGCGTGGTTCCTGAAGACACTCAAAGGTGCTTCCCTAAGATATAGTATGAGGAAGTGCTCAGACGGAGACACTCCTTAGCAGTCATGAATGGGAGAGATGAGAAGCCGCTAGATTCCAGAGACAAGACACAAGTTCTACAAGAATGTCAAGCTGCTGAATACATCATTTGACAGCTCACTTATAACTAATACGTAGGCACGTGCCTTCATCAGCAACAACACCACTACTACCAAGCATCAGTAATCATACAGTGGTTTTCAATCATCAGATTGTAAGTATCAGTAAGCCCATAACAGTCAATTGGTAAGTTTCATGAGCGACTCATCATCGTGCTTACACTCGCTGATACGTAACACCGTACCGATCAAATCATAACACTGAACTAGTGCATGCAATATCTGATGGCAATATTGGTCGCATCGAAGACATTTTGCCCATGCTGGCAATGATGTTCAGGGGGGCCGGCGGCAACAACTATTGCACCGAGATCCTACATTTTATGCTCAATTTGAAGCATGTTTGGACACCTGAATTTGCATGAGTTGCTTCTCTGCTTACACTAGGCTAGCATTTGACTGTCACTGATCGCACAGGAATATTATGCGCAACAACATGCTGGTAAACATGTCTGGTCTTGCAGGCCATGCTATGCCAGTAGACCTCAATATTGAGCATTTAATCAGTGAGCTCAAGGCACATAAGCAATAGCATTTCTATTCTTAAATATTGACTGTATGAAGGGGCTTTTGCAAGCCAAGGGTGTTCAGTCAACATGGGACTGTCTTGGAAACATATCAGCCACCGTTGATGTTCTGAAGAAGCTCAAGAAACAGGTTGCCAAAGTCATGAAGACAGCATACCAGAGAACTACTCACACAACCCCGAAAACTGACCATCTCGTCAAGAGAGTTGCAACTAAAATTTACAAGGAAAACTACATCTGTATAACAAAGATCGATCTGGCAATGCAAAGGTAAAATCCATGCCTGACACCATTTCTGTAGGCGAGGCAAAGATACTCTCATTGTCGTTGACCACGTTCAACCACAAGATATGTGCTATGGTAGATGGACAGCAGTATGCCATTGACAAGGAGCCTGATTTGCTTCCCCAGTGTGCTCTCTCAGTCAACTTGGAGGACAGCACTGAGCCTGAACTTGGGGAAACACCAGTTGAATAACATTTGTTCATACCCCAGAACTAGTACAATCAATATGAAAAGTTTTGAATGGTACTTTGTGACTAGGAAACAAATCTGAGCACCCCCTGCTGTGGCAGCCCACATAGAATATCCCCCAACCACGTCTTGTTGTATACGTTCCTCAATTTCATTGGATGCCTCAGTGAACTTTGCCTGATCTTGCACATGCTTAGCATGCTTCTGATGAGCCTCATGTTCGATTGCTTCTTCCTTACGATGATTGGAAAGCTCTCGGTCATAGAGTTGAATAATCTCAAAGACTTGAAGAGAGTACTCATCTGCCCACTCCTGCATTTCACCTAGCACAGCCACGGCCTGTAGAGGACCTGTGACATTAGATGGATGTAGTCTTGCAAGCGCCTTAATACCCTTTTTGTTGAGAATGAAAGTTGCCAGGTACACGGAATGCAAGTGGGTCATCAAAATGTGTGTCATCATGCCAGGACAGAAGTCTGGAAGCTAGGACCTTGCACTTGTTTACTGCACAGACCTTGACACCTTTCTTCCACTTCAGCCATAATGGTGGGAGGATCTCCTCTTGGTCTGGATCATTCTCATTGCCATAATACAATGTCAGGCTTTCAGGGTCTTTATAGAGCAGCTGTTCCTTGAAGAAATGGCCCAATCACAAGTTAGATTCAGGGTGTTGGCTACAACACCACTCAGTTGCGAGGTTGAGTGCTGAGGTTCAAGGTCTATCAGCATACATGAGCAGGTACAATATGGATACTTGCCGTTGGATGTTGTATCGCCAAGATAATTGGCAAACAATCAACGGAGACATTCCCACTCAAGCTGTATTATCTTGAGCATGTTCTATTTGCTCTTTCTGTGATGCCATTTTGTGCTGATGAGTATGATGCCATCATCTGATTCTCTATACCTCTTTCCTGACTCCATTTTTGTATAGCATCATTTATAAATTCCTTTCCTCTGTCAGTCTGCATTGCTCTCAGAATTTTATTCCATATTGTTAGGTTTGTTAAATAATTTTTTATGACTTGTGCAGTCTCATCTTTTCTTTTTAGAAAATATATGGTTATGTACCATGTGGCATCATCCACAAACAGAGCAAAATATTGGTTTCCATTGATTGACACTGTGTCATATTTTCCCCACAAGTGCATATGTGTAAGTTCTCCTGGTTTTGTATTTCTTTCAATATATTTATTATATGGTTTTTCTGTTTGTTTAGCTTCTGTGCACACAATGCAATTGGGTTTGTCTGTTTGTGTGTCTACAGTAAAGCTTGTAACCAAATTTTTATCTAATAAATTTTGTAATCCACTGTAACTGACATGTCTAAAATGTTTGTGCCATGTCTCCCAGCTTTGTAACGGCTGTGTTGCCATACATGTTATTTGTTTTTCATTGGAATAATTTTTAGTTATTTTAGAATAATTCTTCTTATATATTTGGTGTGTTTTTACTTTCATCTTATATAGATGTGTTTGGACTTTCCTGCCTTTGGCAATAATGTTGCCTTTATTGTTTGTCAGTTGTAATACTCCTGCTGTGCTTTTATATGTCCTGCCAGTGTTGTCCCATCTCCCAAGGGAGATATATAAGACATCTTTAAGTGTTAAAATATTCTTTGTCCATTATGTATGGACTCCAATTCAACAGTCCCTTTTCCTTCAATCAGGATACTTGCCCCTCCTACACCCATCACTGAAGACCCTTCTATGTTTGTAAATGTTTTGAATGATTTTCATTCATTTGTCACATGTGAGGTTGTTGCACTATCCACCAGCCAGTTATAAGCATCAACTTGCTCATCCATTCCAGCAGAATTATAATTCTGGAAAAATATGTTGTCATCCTTGTCATACAGTTCAACAGCCATCTCTGCAGTCTCCTCTTCTTCAATAACCCTCATTGGTTTTTGCTCTGTGGGGATGAAAGTCACTCATTCTTTATAGGGATGCTGCAGTCCAGTGCCATCCAGTTTGGAGACCAATTTCTCTGGAACCTGAACCTGAACCCAGTCCAGTTTGGGCCCTTTGGCTGAACTGCAAACTGCAATGGGGTCCGGTGTGGTCCAGGTCTGGTTCAGGGTATTTTCTAGGGCCAAACCAGACTGCACCTGAACTGCAATTAGTAGCTAGAATAGGACTGAATATATTATGTAATCATCTTGAATTGGCATAGTTTCCCTGTGTTGCACAGCAAAAAGTGTCATTGATGCTTTTGTGGTCAAAGGCAACAAAAAAAAAAGTAATTGGAGGACTATTATATGGCTATCTACAAGACCCACAAGTAAATCTACATGGTAGAAGACACCAATGTAAAGCTCTGGGTTGGGTTGGGCACAGCAGGGTCAACCAATGCCAGTATGCAGTGGTTGTCACCAAGGTTGTTGTGGTGATGTGCAGTGAGAAGCACAGTGAATGGGACTTGGGGTTGAAGAAAAGGGCCTGCAAGAAATTTGGAGTCAGGGAGAGTGTGTAGAGAGTAACAAAGAGGTAGAAGGCTTGGAGCACAAGGGGAAGGAGTGAGGTCAGTGCAACCAACAAACATGCAGCTGATCTTTTCCAATTACAAGGACACTTATAAAGCTACTCATATAGCACTTTGACAAATGTGTAGCCATTTTGATGTATCAGGTGAGATTGTCATAAGTCATAACTTCCATTTTTGGATGGGTGAGTAACACTGCAAGTTCAATTCTGTGTCTGTACTTCTTATTCCTCTAATCCACCATCAATCACATTTTGCTTAGATCAGATCAGCCATGACTCAGCCACGTGACCACCTCACCTTTCCTCTCCACCCTCCACTGTCACTCACTTACCCAACTGCAATGAAGCACAACACAGCCTATGCAACTCTGCAAGACCCCAACCACTGGTGACAACAAACAACTTCAGCAAGATGACTTGATGTTGGCTGGGATGATGACAACCCACAACTTGTGCAATGTGGGTGTGATGATGAAGTGATGACACCCACAACCCATGACCATGCCCCCCACAATGATGATGATGGTCACCATGGTCTGTGAAATGGTGATGGCTGTGTCAATGGCAGGGCAAGGGTGACTGTGGTCAACAGTTGGCAAAGGCGACTATGGGCAACATTAATAACAAACAGCAATAAAATCAATACTTTAATACATGTTTATAAATTACTCTACACTACATTTCACTGAATCTGCTCTCAAACTTGATATGTGCATAGTAAGTAGGTTCAGGTGTGGTCCAGTTCAGGCCCAGTTCAAGGGGGTTCGCAAGATTTCCAGCACCTGGCGAACCCCCCAAACTGGACCTCCTCCCTAACTCCCAAATTGGACCCCAAACTGGACCAGACTGGAGGCCCAGTGGGAAGTTTGTCGATTAGAACAATTTTGTATGAAATTTCCCATATTATATTTTATTTTTGATTGTATTCATACTGACCATCATAGAGCAGATCAATCAGGGACCCTAAATGCGCATTCCAATGGCCTAAATGGCCTAAGTGTACAATACTACAGTGAGTCCAAGTACTATATGCCCAGCTGAGGGTGAAGCCTCCACATTTTCAATGTGGAGGCTTCTCATACTATACAAAACACCTTGCCATGGACATGGTCTTTGCACCCTTTTAAGTGGTCTGAACCACCAACCCAGCTGCTGCCCATGCCAACTGACTTCACCAAAGACATGAACATGACAACACTGAAAAATCCCAGCAGTGGCCAGATGGCATAAATACTCTATCTACTCAACTCAAAGTGAAACTCAAACAACTTGTGTCCTGCATGCTGGGACAGTGAGTGGAGGGGTAGATAAGATACCTCTTGACAGGATTAAATTGAAGTGGCAGGCTTAGCCTTTGGGGTTGGCGGCAGCTTCTGAGGCAATGTTAGGTCACTGAGGTCAAGGCTGCAGTGGACATGGTGGAGTGGGTGAAGAATGTCGATAGAGATGCAAAATGACAAAGTCAGTTAAAGGGAAGTGTGACAGCACAGTGGTTTGGTTACTAGTGCATAGCATCCATGTGCGAAGACAAGGGGATAGTAGACAAAGTGGAGACCAAACTTGTTACCATAAGTGGCAAGTCTGACTTCAAAATGTTGTGCTGAGGCTTGAGAATGTAGCTTTTACTCCCTTCCTTTACCCTTGCCATCCTCCTTTCTACTGTCTAATGGTGTCAACAATGGCCTCAGTGTGTCAGTTTCTGTGATCACATACCCAATTCCTATGATGCCTAATGGTGTTTTCTCCAAGATTTTCTCATTAACCAGAATAGGGAGCCAGGCATTCGAGATAACTCAAAGATGAAGCAAATAAATGCACATTGCAGTACACTAGGGTAGGTCTGAATCCACACAGAGTTCCAATATATTGATCAGCTTCAGAGAGTTTGAACAGATTCACCAAAACTACCGGCTTGAACCTACACATGTGAACTCCTGTATGTGTTGCAAAAACAATTTCATGGCTCTCTCATCATGTCTTTAGGAACATATGCATGCAACAGTGGACCATAGTAGGAGTAATGCCAAAACAGACAAGGTTTCGTGGTGCAAAACCTTGCTCAGACCCTACCCCACACCATCATACATGCTCACCATCCCTGCAATCACTACTTTCTCCCTCCTTGGAATCCCTCCGGTGCCTGCAGTCACCAACTCCAGTCTCACATTCATGACAAACCACATCCATCCCAAGACCCCTCCCAGATGCCAAGCCACCACCGCCACTAGTGCTAGCACCTTCAAGTTTGCCCTCGCTCTCATCACCTCACCCTCATCCTCCATCATTGCCACAAGTAATGCTGAAAGTCAAGATGTCTTTGAAGGACTTTGCAATGAGGAAGAAGAAACAGTGAGAGGAGGTGCTGGTGCAGGCAGCAGTGGGACCTGTGGACTCGGATGGGGCATATGATCTTAATGGCATTGGCCCGATGCAGACAAGGAGCAATTGCAAGTTGGAGCCTACCCTTCATGCAGAACCTGCATCTATGAAAGCAAAGATTATGCATGCAGCATCCCCCATTAATGGGCGCCCATTGTTGGATACAACAAGGCCCACAAGCAGTTCAACATCTGCAACTACCAGCATTCTGCAGCATATGAGCAGAAGCACACACGAAATTCGCACATACTTCTAGGCACTGAGTGATGCTAAGAAGTACGCTGGCTTTCATTCTTGCCTGGAACAAACCTACATGCTATTCAGACAAGCAACCAGGGTGAGTTGGGCAAGTCCTTCCATATTCACACAACTTGGCACACTGACACCACTGCCACTCCAGATGAAGACAAAGGCAGTTGCCAGCAAGACCGACAATGCTATCCCCTAAGCAATTGGTTCAACTTTTGTATGCAAACATTCTGTTATCGATGGGAATTGAAGGGCTTGACACAAAACCAAGGGGTATGGGAATCAAAGGAGTCAGTATGAAAATGAGGAGAACCAAGTAGTATTGTAATTTGTATAGATGCATAGATTTCAATATATTCATTGTATGCACTCAAAAGTGCATGTGTGAGATTTGTGCAGCCGAGAGCAGTGGGATAAGCAGAGGGGTCAGAGGGGTGTCAGCAGCCAAGGGAAAGGGGCGAAGATGGAGGGCGAGTTGTGGAAGGAAGAGTCGGGGAACATGAAATAGGAGGGAGGAAGGAACAAGTTAGATCTTGAAGGGGGAGAAGTGGGAGATGGCAAGCTAATTGATTTGGGTTGTCTTCACTGAGACCTAACCCGAGATCACTATTAGCAGCGAAGTTCTCACTGAAATGACGCAAGAAGGAGGGGAAAGTTTGACTATCTTATTGGCCCAAGTTGTTAGTCCTTAAATACATTCCAATCCATACCTAAGAATAACTGACGTCGAAAGAGAGCATTGTGAGGGAAGGGTAGAAAGTGGGTGAAAGGTAATCGAATAGTCCAAGGGAGAGAGAAAGTTGATAGGTGAAAACACAAGGTGTAAGTAAAAGTAGGGGGTTTAGTAATATGGGGAACGTGGCCAAGTAAGGGTGACAAGGGGTGCCATGAGGCTCTGATAGCCATCTTGGGGTTAACGAAGGCTATCCGTCAGCGGTGGAAGAGACAGAAGGGGAAAGGATTAATGAACGATTTTGGTGGGCACGATGAGGGGGAAGATAAGAAAGATATGAGGTGGTGAGTCGAAGTCTGAGGGTTCCAAATGTTGTGAGCATGTGAGGTTTCAGACTCAACACATTTGTGGGTGTCACATCATTTCAATGTGCATACAGCTGTTATCATCTAAAAGACCAGCCATATATTTGAGCAATTAAATTCTGTTTTTCCTTGATTCACTCGACCATTATAGTACACAATTTTTTCAAATCATTTTTATCTAGTATAAGGTACATTTACTCAATCGATCTATTCTTTTCAAGACACTTGAAAACAATATATATAAAATGACTATAATTTATTCACTTCCCACTGGGCTGGAGGTGCGGTCCAGTGAAGTCCAGGTCCAAACCCCCATCTGGACCAGACCTTGGCATCCCTAATTCTTCATCACTGAAAGGGGCAAGCATCATAAGTTCTTTGTCATTTGTTGTCATCACACTGAATGTTACTATCTCTTCCACAGAGCTTGTCCCCTTTTCTTCAATGACAACTATGTTCATGTTCTCATGTTTCACTCTTTTTCCTGGATTGTCTGACAATCCACTTCTATTGTCTGGTTTTCTCTTTTGTTGGCCTTGAACCAACAGTCACAAGGTAGATATCTGAATTGCACAGATATTGTACACTTGTTTTTCCCTACATGAAAACAACTTTCAGTCATGTGATTCTGTCTGCCACAATGCTTGCCATGGGCTTTATATAGTCCATTGTTCTACATCGGGGGTCTGCTCTGTGTCAGTGCTGTGTTCCACAGTATGTTCATCCTACTTGCTAAATTTGATTTGTTAGGCATGATTTGATTCACTCTCAACTTGATTTATATTATCCAAGTTTTTGTGTTCTTGCTTACCATCATAAGTATTCTTCTTTGAGAATACTGATGAACTGTTGTGAGCTCATGAGTCTTTTTGGGTCAGTTTCAATCTGACCTTTTCTTCCTTCTAAATAAGGCTCAGTAAATGAGTCCCATTTAATTGGAAGCAATGACAAATTGATGACTTTGAATAGTGGATCTGAAATATAAAAATCATCATCACCAATGAGATTGATATGCTCCCAGTGTTGTTTGAGACTGTTCAAATGTTTGCTGATATTTGTGTGATCTTCAGTGATAGCATGGAAGAGGTTTCATATAATAGCTATGATGGTCTGATGTCCTTTGGACTTGTGTACTGCCTCTAAGCTATTCTATATGATGTTGGCTGTGTTGCACACTCTCACATGGACCATCTCAGAAGATGGTATATATGTGACAATAATGACTTGTGCATAGTTATTGTTGTGGTCCCAATTCTCCCTTTGTTCAGGATCATTGGGATGAGGGATATTTCCCCCTATATATTGCTCAATACCACAGAGGTGAAGGATATGCCTCATGTGCTCATGCCAAATAATTCAGTTCATCTCATCAAGGGGATCATTCAGCTTTGTCACTGCAGAACCTTCACATGCCTGTACCCTTGTAATCCTTATCATATTTGTCACTCTTATATCCTGAGGAGCAGTGCCTGCTTGAGGTACATTGTCAGTCATAGTATCATGACTTGTGTTGTCTTGTGTGATATTCAGTGAGTTATGAGGCAGGGCCCATAACCTCCTATGATTAGTGCAGCTAGTATGATGTAGAGCTAGTGTGTCATGGTTGTTGAGACCAAGAGCACACCCCTATATTTTACTTCCTACACATACATTTGTTAGATGATTACTAAACCAGCCTATTCCAAATGTGATCTCCACATCTAGTTCTGATAGTTTGCCTATAAAGGGTATCATATTTTAGAGGGTAGGTGAGTCAGAATGGCACATATACCCACACAAAAAACCCATGAAAACGAGCTTACCCACACCAAGAGTACAGGTTTTTGAAGGGTTAGAGAAAATGTACCTGAACCTGTACCCTTGCAAACCCTTAGCAAAACCTGTGCCATACACTAAATGTAATGTTTTTATGGCACCTAGCCATATCTTTCAGTTATGCATAAGGCACATCCTGCTCACCCAGTACCTTCACCAGTTCAACAGGGCTAGGGATTACCATGGGTAACCCCTGGGTCACTCCGAGCCTACCTGTACCCTTACCCACTGAAACCCACACCTGCACCCAAGGGTACAGGTTTCAGCAGGTATGGGTACAGGTATGGGTTTGACAGGTTAGCATGTTGCACTCTGGGTATGGCAAGTGACCCTGGGTTTGTCAATTACCCACACCTATGGGTTCCTGCATTGTACAGGAGGCATTGTGAGGTTGTGGGTTGGTTGTACTTGTGGGTTCAACCTGGTACACACACTGCGAATCCGGAATGATGCTGAGTAAGTTGGGCCATGGCACAGCTGCACAGCACCATGGCACTCATATTCAAAGACACATGCATGTGTGAACAACTAAAGACCACTGAGTAAGATCAGAATAACAACCAACAAGTGTCTGAGAGTCCAAGACTGCACAGAAAGTGCAGAAATAAACCTTTAATGTTATGATGTACTCTTTGAAGCAGAAATTGTATCCCAGCCTTCTGGAAGATCCTCCTCTTCTCCATTAACCTCGTCCCATTTCAGGCATGCCTTGACATCAGAGTCCTTGACAAGGATGAGAACGCTCCACTGGCCAAGACACAAAAGGGCATGGGTTGATTGAACCGAGAGTTGGCTATGCACATGAGAACAGGAGTTGCCCCTGACTGAAAACACATTCAACATCAATGGATGTTGCTGAGAGGATTTTAAGTAGCAATACAGCTATGGGTAAGGCAGAAGCATCTTACCGGGAATCAAGAGATAATCTCAAGCCAAGCATGATAAATGTGGGTACATTGCACACCTCTTGTGCCACCACAAGAGGCCAACCCAGACATACTCTGCATTGGTGGCAAGGTACCAATCAAGCTCATTGCAGATGTCAGACATGGTTGTGGAGAGGCTGGGTAAGTTATTGAAAATGTTATTTGCAGAAGATGGCTGCAATGAAAGGGGATCAGAATGAAATCAAATAAGGTGGGTAAACTCACAGTATCAATGGAGCTGTTGTCATCATTATCATTGTCACTCTCATCAGCACCTGCTGAGGAGGCATAAGAGCAGTTGAACTCCTTGCAGACAAGATTGCAGCAGTGCCTTTCAGTCATCCTCCAATTCTTGGGTTTTGAAGTAAGCAAGCTTGGGTTTGTGGGTGAAGAACTGTCAAATAACACATAGATTAGATAGAAGATCGGATGAAAAGTGTGATAGTACTTGCTCATAGCAGTGCAGTAAACTTCCAAGCGATCAGTCTTGTTGTAATACTGATTGATGGTGTTCTTGCCAATAACAAGAGCAGCACAGATGCAGGATGAGAAACAAGAGGATCTGGAGTTTGTGGATAGGACATTGTCAATGTGGTCCATGGCCAGGATGATGGTTGCAAGATTTGGCATGCCATGCAAAAAGAAGAGTGTCACATCCTTGAAGATCTCCAAGGAAGCAGATTAGCAATGAAAAGGATAAAATATCCAAAATGTACCTTTAAAACATCTCAAAGTTCCTTGGCAATGTGCCATTCTTCAGGGGATAACTCATACTTCCAGAGGTCAAGGTCACACATTGCAGTCATCATGTTGATGGCTGGGCAAAATTCAAGGGCAAAGTGCAGCATGTCAAACATTGAGTTCCAATGTGTTGACACATCTCACAGCATCATATGGCAAGGTAGACCACTGGAGGAAAGGGTAGTATACCACTGTGGGAGGAGGATGGTTGTTGATTTTCTCAGACCATAAGCAAGCTTGCAGAGCTTTAATCAATGCCTAAGTTAGAGCTTGAGGGGGGCAGTATAATTATGTTGTACCTTTGTCAACATCAAACACACAGGCTGGATGCTCAAGTCAATATCTGCCCTCTGCTGTTCTGTCAACCCATCATGATATTGGATCCATGCATCCAAAGGCTGGTCATCCATCTTGTCATCACCTTGCTCTTGTCTCTTGTACTCTTCCTGCTCCTTGTTATCAAGTCCTTCTGCTATGCTGGCCAGTGCCTGTGCCACTGTATCCTCCTTGACTCCTTGCTAGATTTTGCTTTTGGTATGTCAAATCATTTGATGATTGATTTTGCTGTGATGCTGAGGATATGGAGGAAGCACCTAGTTTGATTAGCTGGGCCAGGGAAGTCATCAAGAAGGGTCTCTAGCTTGTCAATCATTGTGTTGTTGTTCAATGCATTGTCAACAGTGATGGTTAGAATCTGTTCAACCATGTGGGTGTTTTCCTTACTGTCTTATGAATGACCCGACCTTTTGAGTGATCCCAAAGTCATTTAGAACATTGGTGAATACATGTGCAAGGTTCGCACTGGTGTGCAATGTTGGAACCTCAACCATGTCCAAGAGCATCACCATCAGCTTCCCCTCTTGCTCTAGATGGACTGTAATAGCAACATATGCTTTATGATTTGGTGAGGTCCATGCATTGATGGCAAAGTTCAGTTTGCCATCGTACCACTAGATGCTTCAGTAAGTGTGCAAGCTTTCACTTTCTGGCAGTATCTTACTTGCAATAACTTCACAATCTGACCACAAACTTGCATGAAGACATTTTGGACATCACATGACAGGGTCTGCTGGGATGGAATATGATATTCTGGTCTCCCGGTCTTCATCAGCAAACAGAACCTGCAGTCATTCACAATCTGAAATGGTCATTTACTCTCTGCAACCCAACATATAAACTCAACACTAAAAACATTATTAGATGTGACTTCTCGTGCCCAGACTCCAGAGACAGACATACCATGCTTCCAGTTTGGTATGCTTGTGATGACTGTATGTGACTTGTCCTTTTGCTACATGTTGGAATGCTGATGTGATTGACCTGTTTATTTTCTTGCCATGCCTCAAAGCTTCATGGGCAGTCTTTGCATCACATGCATTGTCAGCTGTGGTTACAGTCTCATCTCCCCAGCACATCTTTGCATGTCAATGCAAATTGCTTGTCAACTTGGCATCACCCATGTCAAGAAATCTTCGAATGAATCGGGACCTGCCATGGCAGCTATGGGCTGCACATTCAAACACATGGGCCTTGTGCCGGTCAATGTACTCAACTACCGGTGTTGGTTTGAAGAATGCATATATCGGTGCATCTCAGTCTTTTGACAATTGTTCTAAAATTCAATCAGCTTGCAGTTTCCAAGCCAAATGTAACACAGGCACTTACCAAGCTCCTTGTCATCATCCTCAACCAGCTCCACTGAAACATCACTGTTCACTTCAATTGCCTCAGGATCAGACAATGTGTCTTCCAAGTTTCTGCCATCTTTGGGAGTATGGGGCTGGGTGCAGGGTTGGGCACAGGGAGGGTTGTCAGGTGCTGTCTTCTCTGCAAGTCCTAGTAGTGGTCATATGACTTGTATTTGTCCTCACACTGGTAATAGAACTTGTACTGGATTGCACAGTAAGAACTTTACTTTTTTTGACCTTTTTATTGGCAAGAGGATTGCCATCATCGGCAAAGCATTTGCAAGGCATCTGCTTGTGCTCCCCTTTGTGTATCCTTTCAGTATGACCAGAGGAATTTCCTGGTGTGACCGGCATTGTGAGAGGGAGAACAGGTGCACATTGACAAGATAAGTATGAAGTTTAAGTACATCTCTGCTATGTTAGAATGTCATACTACCACCTACTATATGGACCTATGGAGTAAAACCCAAGTTACCTGATGCATGAAATGGGAATCAAAAGTGGCAAGAGAGGGGATATGAGTCCAACCACTGTGCAGTGGCAAATGGAATGTCTTAGATCAGGAATTGAGATTGTGTAGTGGTGGAGACTCACTGGAGAGATGGAACGTGAAATTGATCATGCGAGAACAAGGTGGATCTCAAAGGGGTTATCTAGCAGTGAAGTTGGTAAGACACTGAGACCAACAATGACAGATAAGGATGAGAGCACGTACTGATAAAGGATAGATGAGAAGCAGTGATGTTAAGATGAGAAGCGGTGATGTTAAGATGAGGTGAAAGGTTGATCTGGCAGCCAGTCTTGCAGTGACTTTATGATGGAGCTGCAGGCTGGAAGAGACTGAAAGATTGCCAGTTGTGGCATCATCATAGTTGGTGGGGCAGCTGGGGGCCCTGGGGCAGCAGGGACTCAACGAGTTGACAGCAAAAAGTTGAAAACCACCAAAATAAAAATAAAAAGAACCCATGCAAACTTGTGCCAAGGGCACGGGTTTTATAAGGGTTCAAAAATATAACCCATACCCATACCCAGCAAACCTTGTCAAAATGCGACCTATAAGGGACCCTTGGAAGCAAGGGGACTGCAGAGGAGGATATAAGACTATATTAAGATAGAGAGACAACTTTACTACTCACCTGCAGAGGAGGATATAAGACTAAGGGTACTTTTTCCATCCTCTGCAGGATATAACAACCTGACTAAGCTACTACTAATTAAGGAAACTCAACTTGGAGCATTGTACAGACACAAACAGACAAGAGAATGAAAGGCACAACAAATAACAAACCTGTACCCAGAACCTGTGCAGGTTTTGCCAACCTGTGATAATCCCTAAACAAGGCAGACAACCCACAATGTCCAGCATGTGGCCACCCCAAGACACAGTGGAGCACTTCCTTCTGCAGTGCCCAAAATATGCACACAAGATATGGCTAATCCAGAACCAATGTGGAGAGCAACTCCTGATGTTGGCAATGTTACTCACCAGCCCAAGACTCAGACTACCCCTTACAAACTACATAGAAGCCACAGAAAGATTTGAGATGGAAAGTATCAACACCATGGTGAGCAGCTAATCAACAACCAAGAGACAATCTACACTACTGACACAATTCACTCAGTGCCTAAGTTAAAGAAAATCTCTTAGCACTCCCTGGAGTGAAGGGACTGACCCATGCTCCCCCAAGATCATGAAGAGCATTGCAGATGCACAGAAGGGCAGAAAGGGAGGGGTGAAGAGGGGCAGAGACAGAGGAGTACCCTAGCAACACCATCATTCAATGACACCACACACACACCCTCACACCCTCACACACTCACACACACACACCCTCACACCCTCACACCCTCTCACACACACACACACACACACACACCCTCACACCCTCACACCCTCACACACACACACACACACACACACACCCTCACACACACACACACCCTCACACACACACACACCCTCACACACACACACACCCTCACACACACACACACCCTCACACACACACACACCCTCACACACACACACACCCTCACACACACACACACCCTCACACACACACACACACCCTCACACACACCCTCACACCCTCTCACACACACACCCTCACACACACACACACACACACACACACCCTCACACACACACACACCCTCACACACACCCTCACACACACCATTTTTCACTTCACCCAACCTACACCAACCATGTGAAACTGCCATGATGCAGCCACATAATATTCAACAATTTTTTCTTTATTTTTGGAGAACACTTATATTTCCAGTATGTAGCTTCTTTTAATTGTCTACATGCCCAAAAATAAATGCCAGACAGTGGGAGAATTTAGGATTCAGCCCTGTCTGATATGCTGAAGCTGGGCCAGAGCCCAGGTGTGAGGGAAAATACCAGCTTATGTACATCCCTGATGTTGGGATAGTGGGGGACTCAGAGCATGTGGCCTTCATATGGGCAATTCCCAGTGTGCTCTCCTACCCACTAAAACCTCACAATTTTGGATCCAGTCCAGTGGCAGATCTGAGAACTTGGTTAGGGGGTCTTTCCAGGTGGCTTTGATGAGCCTGGTGTGTTGTTTATCACATTTTATCCTGGTTGCAACTATTTTGTCTTCAGTTAGTCTCTGGTTAATTGCTTTAAACCAGTGCACTTTGGTTTCACTTGCCAAGTGAACTTTATCTTGGATTACCCTGTCACACTTCAGTGCCCAGATCAGGTGTGCAGCTTTCAATATCAGGATTTGTAGGAGTCTAGTTGCCCCTCTTCCCCTTATATTTACTTGTCATGGTTGCCCTGATCTTCCCTTGTTCTCATCTGTGTTGATGACATGCAGCTTGGCTATTAGGTTTCCACAGCCTAGTATGGTGCCTATGGAGATGAGAGGCCATCAATACTGCTTGTGGTTCCCCAGTTTGCCAGCTAACCTCCATACTGTGTTCATGGTCACCTGGGTCAAGTATATGTTCCATGGATTCAGTGGCATTGCAGGCCCTACAGATGCCACACTGCTCAAAGTTCTGTATGCAGAACCACACTTCCCCTACCATTGGTGTGTCATGGATTGCCTTAAAGAGGAATTGTTGGACTCTTGTTCAGATGGTACATTTTCTAATGCCTGCCCATATAGTTTTGTCTGTTTCTAGGGATCCTTGATATTCATACATGGCTTGTCTGATCATTTCTAGGTTCCTATTCATTGTTGGATGTGGTGGGGGGTGGTCCAGTTCTGTATCCCTTTATATGTGACTGCCTGCATAAGGGTGGCAAGCTCAGCCCCTTGGAGGTTGAATTCACATGGTATGCCAGGGGGATCAGGTCAGGTTTATGTTTATTGGCTCCTTCCTTCACTGACTTGTTGCTTTCTTCATTGCCTAGGATTCCTCTATGGCCTTTTACCCATTTGAAGGTTGAGGTAGCTGTACATTTCTTTAGCAGGGATGCAGCACTTCTGAAGAGTTTGTTGTTGTCAATTCCTATCCAGCCATCATCCTCCCATTCTCCTAGGTGTTGGGTCAGGCCATCTATAACATATCACCAGTCTGTGATTATTGATAGCAGAATGAGGGGTGGGATGGAGCAGATAGCCTCAATTACCACAGCTAGTTCACCTACCTGGTTTGACTGTTTCAGACCTGGGACTCTGATCACAGTGTTCCTTCTATGGTTCAGGCTAAACCATACCCCACTCCCACAGTTTGCATTGGCTTTACCATTGTTCCAGCACACTCCATCAGTGTATACCCTGGTCTGTTGGGGGTTCAGGTTGAGACCTCTTGCATATAAACATCTGGCTGGTATGGGGGAGAGGGTAGAGGCATCAACAAAGATTCAGAAACATTCCACAATGCAATTTTTGCATGTTATTGTGGAGTTGAAGGTGAGTTCTTTTTTTCTTCCTTGCCAGGGTATTTCAGGCCTTCCTGTGGTGCATGAGTGACATGTTGTTGTGTTTTTCCCCTATCATGAGGGGGTTATATTTTGGGACTAATGCATGAACTCTTGTCAAGGCATCCATTGCACATGCATGTGGGTGAATGCAGCCTTTTGATCTGTCATTGGAACATTCTTGGCACATGCAGTTTGGGGTCAAGTTATGGTTTCTGTCCTGTTGTTGGGTGTGTAACTTCCTTGTTGACTTGACCAGGTTGGCCACCATTCTTATCTTGTGCCTTCTCAGGAGGCAGTGGGCAGTTGCACTTGTCATGGGATGGGTTTTGGAAAAGGGGTGGTACCAGGAAGGGAGGCTCATACAGACTTTTGGGGATAGGCAGATGGCAGTAGTGATGGAAAAGTTTGGTTCTGAACCATGGTCTGAACCCGAACCTATCCAGACCAAACACCTCTGAATGCCAATTTAGGGTTCGGGTTCGGGCATAGACCCGAACCAGACCATCGGTTCAGGTTCAGGGTTTGGGCAATTCCCCAAATCCTCTGAACATGTTTGAACCTAAACCATTGAATTCCATCTCATTGCCCACTGCAACTCGGAAGCTACAGTAGCAAGCTCAATAGGCCCAAATTCACAAATTCCATCAACTAAGATGACAATGCCTTCTATTGATTTAGATGACCAGGTCCTCAAAACTGGGTGAATGCTTGACTTCCAGGACTTGGTCAATCTAGGGCCCCCACACCCAACATTGGGGCATGGTCACAGGTGCAACTGCAGCCAGTATACACAGGCCAATAATCCCAGTGCTGCTTGATTATTACAAAATGATGCAGTGGACCTGTCAATGCTATGGTAGTTCGATGTCACCTCCTTTGCTTCAGGCTTGCGTGCTAATGCCACACTAGCAGCCTCCATCTGTGGAAATCCTTGTTCTGTTGCTTCTGAGAGTTACTGAATAGACACAAATCCTGATTGATGTCTCATGATAAATATGGCTGGATGTTTGACCAGTCGTGAGGTGAGCCATTACACTGGCATGTTTGGGGCAATGGCTCCCAGGTGTCCACTCTACTGCTAATGCTTTTTTTTATATTTTAAATACCAGTTTATATTCCGCTGTACAAGCCTGAGACTAAGTGCGGTCGTAGCTACAAGTAACTACTTTGTCCAAACAAGTGTGCTAACTATCTTGTACATACCCACCGGCACATCATCCCTCAAGCCTCCTCAGAGTCCACTGCACTGGGTGTCATCATCGGCTACCCACCCAAGGGTACAAGCCCTCCGACCTGCCGCCAGCAATCCTTCGACCTATGTTTCGTTGATACAACGTTCCTCCGGTGACAAAGATAGATAGGCTAGCCTGCCCATCGAAGAGAGTGAGATTCCCCAGGGGGAAGTGTGAAAGAGTGAAGCCCTAAAGGGCATAGGGCAACCCGTGGGGGAAAGCCAGGTGCGACGAGGCGTGAATATGAGTTTAATGTGGGTGTCAGACGCCAAGAGGGGGGTGGGGGACAGAAAAGACTGTGATAGGGGCAAAAAAGCCCCGGGTGAGTGTCAAGGGTGGTGCGCCCAAGACATGATGCATGAGGGTGGGCATGTGGAGCGCCACAGAGACCCAGAAATGGGTTGTCGTGCTTGAACAGGTCAGAAGTATACCCACAACGCAGAGGAACCCATTGCCCTACCATACACCCGCTCAGGTACTGAGACTGCAGTGTACTTACACCCATTGTGGGACCATAGCCCTGCCTTCGTCGCCGAAAGGGTTGTGAGGTGGTAACAGCTAGGTTATCGGGGGAGTAGAACCCCGGATCCACTCGCCATACACCCACCGTGCTTCACTAGAGGGGAGCTGCGAGCATTGAAGCAACCGGCACCTACATCCAGGGGTATTTTACGCCAAGAGGCCGCAGGCCCTACAGGATCCACTCACGCACCAGATGGACAGTCTAGAGGGGACAGCCAGCATCCAGTGTGTTCCCACGCTGAGCGGTTCCACAACAGCCCGTTCCCATCCCAGCAGGAGTGGGCATGAACACAGGGCCCCCTTGCCAGCATGGGGACCACGAGCAAGCCGAACAAAAGTGAGGTAAGAGGTCCCAATGAGGGGACCATAGAGCGCCAGGGGGTGGAGGCCCCAGCGAGACTGATGACCAGGGGAGGATCAGCCCTGGGTAGAGGGAATGAATGGGGGGTGAAGGCCCCATGGAGAATGGTGACAAGGGGGAGGAGAGCCCTGACGATGAAGAGGGTGTTGGGGGGGATGGAGGATGCGGTGAACCCACGCCGCGATGCCCCTCTTGAAGGAGCGATGATTGACCTTGGGTCTCACCACCAACGGTCACCAAAGCACCCAGGGAGGGACCCCAGCCAACATGGCGAGGGGGCTCACAAGGGGATGGTGGTGGTAAGAGGTCAAGAAGGATGTACTGCTAATGCTTTGGTTAGAAACTCAAAGGCAACTAACGCTTGGCTTACCCTTACTACAAGCAATCCAGGAGACTTCTGTGTAAATTCATTTTCTCAATCAGCCACATTGCCTTCCTCCTCAACTGTCCTTCCCCTTTCTCCCCTTTGTCTGCCTCATTTTGCCACTTGGCCCAGTTGGCTAGCTAAGTCCTCTCATTTCTGCAACCTTCAAAACCAGTCACATGTCATCCTCTGAGGATAAGCAGTCTTGGGACCTCGAAAGGTATGGCTCAGGGCACCTCTTTGATGGTCTGGTGAGTCATTTCTCTTTCTTCATGCGGCTCACTTCGCTGACTTGGCACAATGAAAAGGGTGTTATCACTGACAACGACAATCCTGACTTTAACCCAACCGCTTGCCCAACTGCCATTATAATTGAAGATGAGTCACCATATCCAGAAGTCCAGTCTGCTGTGAACAACATGGACAATCATACAATGCCTGTGTCTACTTTATGTGCTTGGGTGCTTGGAATCATTTGGGCTGTCCTTATTCCCAGCATCAACCAATTCTTCTACTTCAGATACTGTAGTGTGTTTATCAGCACAGTTTGTGCTTCCTGATTGCCTGCACCATACCCATTTCTAAGTCGCACTCCTTACAGCTCATAGCTCTCTTTGTGAGCTTCCTCATTGGCAAGCTCAGGGCACCCTACAGTGTCAACACAACTTATTGCTTACTTGAGAGGTGGTATCTGCAAGCAGTTGCTTGCCGATCCCCTGTCAATGACTTAGCCCAACAATCTTGTCCTCGTTTCCCTGGTCAACACCATGCACACCCTGGAGACCTCTGGTACTTGGGGACTCAGTGGTATCTTGTCTTCATTGGATACTTCATTTACAATCAGTTTCTCTCTCTTGATCCAATTTACATGCATGTGTTTTTGGAATCATTGGGGCTGTTCTTATTCCCAGCATTAACCAGTTCTTCCCCTTCACATACCCTTCCATGTTTGTCAATGCGGTTTGTATTTCATGACTGGTTGCCCCAGGCACTGTACCCCATTCTGAGTCCCACCCCTCACAGTTCAATAACACAGTGATCTAGTTCATCATAGTAGTTGATACTTGTATATAGCTAGACATTAATCAACAGAGTTTTCGTGTTATACCACTAAAGCAAAACTTTTGTGATACCTTACCCAGAAATTATGCGCGTTTTTCGCTTACATAATCAGGCACCGCCTAAAGAAAGGGTTCATGTTTGGTCTGGGGTTTGGCCTCTCCCCAAACCCAAACTGGACCCTTTGGAGCCTGAACCAAGGGTTCAGTTCAGAGTTTGGGCAAGTCCCCTGAACTGAACCGATGGTCCAGTTCAGGGTTTGGGAAAAATGGGCTCTGAACTAAACTGAACCGAACTTTTCCATCACTAGATGGCAGCAAGGTTCGTTCCATGTTTCTTGGCCACAGTGATCATTCTTATGTTGTCTTTGCCTATTTGTTCAGCTTGGGGGCCTCTCATTAGTGGGTTCCAGGACTGTGTTAATTGATGAGACTGAGCTGATTACCTTGATTACCACAACTAGTTCTCCAACTAGGCTTGACTGCTTTGGGCCTGGGACACTAAATACTGCATTCTTTCAGTGGTTCAGGCTGAGCCAGATGTCACTGCTGCATTTGGTGTTAGCCTTTCCATTGACACAGCAATCTCTGCCAGTAATTGGGCTGTGGTACTCATCATGGGGTGGGTACTTGGCAAAGGGGTGGTACTTATGACTAGGGATTCAATGAGTGGGCATTGTCTAACTTGAGTCTTGGTAATCTTGTCAGCCATTAGTCTATGATTAATGAGGCAAAGCATCTAAGAAATTGGCACCAGGGGAGTCCAGGATAGGCTGGGCATTGCTGAAGATGGGATGGCTGTGGTGAGTGAAACAATGACTAATGTTTATAATGCATGCATTCTTCTAGGACACCACCCTGACCAGTGAGAACACACAGTTGTGGTGGTGATACCCAAACCATGCAAACCCAACTACATGCACATGAAGGCCCATCAACCCATCTCACTGCTTGAAACAATGAGTAAGCTTCTTGAGAAGGTGATGGCCAAGGGCATGCAACATGACATTGTGGAGCACAAACTCATCCCCACCAATCAATTCAGAGGGCAGATGCACTCCTCCTACCTTGACGCAGGTCTCCCACTACTGCATGATGTGCAAATAGCCCATGCCAATGGCCTCAAATGCAGTGTGGTTCTGTTTGACATTCAAGGGTTCTTTGACCATGTCAACCACACTCACATGACAGGACTCCTGGCTGATAAGCCTGATATGGGATACATGCCAGTAGTCATTTGGTGGACAGAGATGTTCCTCAAGGATAGAAAAGGTATGCCTCCACTTTGATAACACCCTCTCTGAGGAGCAAGGACAACTGGTGGGAGTACCCCAGGGGTCTCCCCTTTCACTGGTGCTGTCCATAGCTTACACATCTCCACTACTGCACAAGATGAGGAATTGGAATAATTCCTCCTTGGGCATGTATGTGGATGACAGCATCATCTTTGCATGCACAGCTGAGTGGTCATATGTACAATGGCTGCTCCAGGCCTGTTACTCCATCTGTGATGAATGGTTGAGATGTGCTGGCTTGGCAATCAAGCCAGATAAGACAGAACTACTGTTCTTCCAGAAGCTGTTTGAATGCAACCCCATTCCAGCTCCCACATGTCTCCTATTGCCCAATAGGGACATCAGCTCTTATCATGTGGCCACGCCAGTTGACACCCTGAGATACCTCAGGTTCTTCTTCAATCAGTGGCTCAAATGGGAGCCCCATGTCCGGATCATGTGCAACTGATTGAGGGCATCCATCAAGGCACTCTCAGTCCTAGGAAACACCATCTGGGGCTTGTCCATGGCAAACTGAAGGCTTGTGCTCAATGCAGTATACCTGCCAGTGATGACCTATGTGTGCCAACTCTGGTTCCAAAAGGGGGAGGCAAAAACCCTCATCAATATGCTGCAATAAGTGCAGAACAAGATGGTAAAAGTCATGGCAGGGAGGTTCAGGACAGCACCACATGAGGTGCTTCTGCGAATCATGCAGATGCTGCCCATGAGGCATTATGTGGAAAAACTGACACACACCTCTGCCCTACACCTGTACAGGTTACCACAGGCATCACAACTCTTATGCTGTCTTGGCCCAGAGTGGTATGTCCTGAGCCAGCATGACTTCCCACCAGTGGTCACACACTCCCCTGATGCAGCCAGGTGTCAGAACCTCTGCCCCACAGCCTTGGAGGCCCTTGCTGCAAAGGTTCCATCTGATGGGCCCCATGTCAATGTAATGGCAATTGCCCCTGGAAGGTTCCCAACTGGGTGGGCCAATTGACCTATTTTGGGGTAGTGACCTGACATGTCAGAAAAGCCTGGACACAGGAGCTTACTGCTTCTGCAATCAGGCAAAGTATGATGATAATCCACTTGGCTGCAAAAGTTACCCAAGAGGGGAAAGCTGATAACAAGGTGGTGGGCAGTGTGGCAGCCATCTTCTATGATGTGGGGGGACACAGGTTCAACCTGCACAGGTGGGCAATGGGCACAGAGCTGAAGCAATTCGATGCAGAGGCTCATGGCCTTGCAAAGATGGCTGAGACTCTGGCCATGTACTGTATGAAAGAGGTGGCCCCTCCACACACTATTGTCATCTTTGGGTGCAATGCCTCTGCTATGCAAGCAGTCATAAACCCACAGTCTAAGTCTGCACACAAGCATGCTCTTATGTTTCATCAATTGCTTTCCACACTCACTTTCCATTAACCTTACATTAGACACCTCTTGGTCTGGACTCCAGTGGATGATGACTTGGAAGGGCAACAGAATGGCACAGATTGGGGCACATGAGGCCTGCCTTCACAATCCCCCTTGTGGGTTGAACTGTGTTCAATTGGTGGCTTATCAGAAGGACAGAGTGCACATCAAGGCTTACCTGGAATGGGCACTGGAGTACTACTACAAAAGAACTAGGAGCCAGCTACAAGCTCAAGCCACAGGCCTCCCTCTGGATGGCCCTGCTTTCCAACACATTATCACCCAACCACCCACAGGGTTTAATCACCCCCTATGGAAAGCAGCAGTCTCCAAGGAGAAGGACAAATTTGGCAAAGACACCAAAATGCCAAAATACACACACCATGTGACCTCCACTGCACTACAACTGGCAATGGATCATGCCTTCATGGGCACATATGCAGAGCAGTTTATAAAAGTGGACCCACCTGAATCACATGCCTGCCACTGCAGATTTCATCTCCATTCCCCCCAACACCTCACACATGAATGCCCCTGTTTTTTCCAGCATTGTGTCAATAGTGGTATTCACTCCCTTTATGGAGTCACATCATACAACTCTCTTTATTCATCTGTAAAGGACACCCATAAGCTCCTGCAATTCCTCCAGGATAGCCATGCTGCGATGAAGCCCAAAGCCGGTCCTCCTATCCCCATGCCTCCTGAACCTGACTAAGTATTTGGCCCCACAGGTCTATGTATGTCTTTCATATCATCACTGAACTCTTGGCATCTAACACCCATATTAACCTGTATTAATGCCTTGCCTCAACTGGGCTCCCTGCAACGGTGCCCCTACTTACATTTTACACTACCCCTCCCTTCTGTGACCTCCTTATCTACAGATCAGGCCACCTCAATATACACTTCACACATGTACACTGTAGTGGTTCTTAGCTACAACTGGTCCTAGTCTCTGGCTTGTATTCTGGAATATAAATTGGTTTTTCTTTTAAAAATTATGAGGCAAAGCCAGCATCACTGTCATGATATTAAACCATGGCTATGATACAGACACTTATTTTCTTTCTTACTCTCTCCCTCACCTACAACCCTCCCATCCTTGTTCTCCTTTTATCCATCTCTTTGTTCTCTGATTAGGTATAGTCCAGGCCTTAAGGCTGTACTCTGACTCATTAATAGGACTCCTCTACTAGTATACATGATTCCTTCTGACTCATACTTATAGCTGAGGCAGTATATAAGATGACCTGTATCACCTGTAGAATCCCCAGCTTGTACTTTGCTTCTATCTTGACAATCTCATCTTCTCAACCTCTGTCTCATTTGGCTTCACAGCCTCATTGAACCTCAAGTAACTCACTGACCTAACCTTGCAACCACAGAATAACACCAGCACAAGTCGTGCACTTTCAGTTCCTGTCAAGGAACTTGACATAAGTACAAGCTCCCATTGTACTATCCTACAGTACCCCACACCCTGTAACCCTGAACCAAGAATTCACCATGGCAGAATACTCTGTACTCACACACCTTCATCCCAACCCACAGGATGAATCCCTCATACCCATCCAACATTGAACCTTTGATAACCTCCCTGATAAAGTCAAAGGTAGTGCCACCTGGACCCAAAGAACACCCACCAGCACCAGCTATACAGTCCCTGCAACCCACAATGACCAACACTCCGATCTCCCTGTTGAGTTCATAAACAACCAGTGGTTTCTACTTACCTTCATAAATGCCAATCAACAGTGGCACACCCGCAACACCCAAGTAATTTCCCTAGACAATGATTGGGGATTAGGCTGCTGGGATATCACCGACCCTCAACACCCACTTTACCAAGCACCAACACCAGGTTTCTTCAGTGCCCGACCAACTGCTATTGATGCAGATTCATCAGAATCATCAGGATCTAGCACTGTGTCAGCACAAAGCACAGGAAGCTTGCAAATCTTCTTACCCACTGTTGATCACTCCAATGCACCTCCCACTGAAGCTTTTGCCAATACCATCACCCTACAAGGGACCCTCCCACTTGACCCCCCAGCCATTCCAATGTCAGCAAACACTACCACTGTAACCACCCCCTCATCCAATGGACTAAAAGGAATAGCCCCCACCATTTGCAGTGGAGATTGCTCTATATCCAATGCTTTCCTAAATGAATTCCATCAATACCAACTCCTAAATAAAAACAATGACTCACTTAAAATTCCCTTTTATTGGGTCCTCACAGCCCTATCATACATCAAAGGGCCTATTGTCGAAGATTGGGTTAACTCCCAGGACAAGAAATTGGAAGAACGTACCAACACTAGTCGACCAGGTACCATAGCTGAAACAGAAGAAGATCTTTGGACAGCATTTGAGGTCGACTTCAAATCAGCCTGGAAAGACAGCACCAGAACTCAGACTGCATACAACCAATTATTGAAACTCACCATGAAAGATCTCAATATTGATGCATATACCACAACTCTTGAAAGACTTGCGGCCGCAGCTGGCTGGGAGGCCAACACCATGGGCACCATAGCCCATTAGTGGTCAGGCTTGCAAGAAAACATCCAACGAAGAGTCATCAGCAGAGAAAATGTCCACTGAAGAGTCATTGGCAGAGAAAACATGCCGACCACCATGGCTGAGTGGAAAGACACTGCAAGAAAAGAAGTTAGTCAAATTAGAGAACTACAGAATGCAGGACTTACTGGTTTCCAGCGAAATCAGCCACATGATCACCAACAATACCAAACAAGTAATCAACACAGCATGCCAACCCAATGCAATAACAGAGTCATCCCTATGTAGACTCCGCCAATATATCACTCCCCTTCAAACACCTTACTGATGAAGAGCGCGAGAAATATCACAAGGAGGGACAATGCTTCCGATGCCGCATCCAAGGGCATATGGCTTGGAACTGTCCAAAGAACTCCAACTCAAATCACAATGCTAATATTCAGGAAACCACCACAACTGCTCCATCCCCTACAACCATTGCCACTATGGCTTCCACCAGTACATCCCCAGGCCCCAAGCTCACTATTGCCCAGCAGATTCATGCCCTTGAGGAAAGAATGACCAACAAAGAACAAGGCACATACCTTGATGCCTGTAACATGGGCAAGGATTTTTGCTCTGCCAGACTCTAGCGGTTGTGACTCTGGCATCCCTAGCTACCATGTACAGTACTAACAGGAATTCAATTATGATTACAATCTCCATACACATGTGGCACCAAAAGACCAAAACCACTGCCTTACTTGACAGCAGGGCAACTCACAATTTTATCAACTCACAAACAGTAAAATCACTTGGCCTAGGAATGTGAGTTCCACCTCAACCACTACAGGTCAACAATGTGGATGGAATGTCCAACCAGGCTGGAAGTATAACCCAATATTGTAACCTCTGGCTTAGACAAGGATGCAAAACTATGAAACTTGGGTTCTACATAGCTAATCTAGGACACAACCGCATCATACTAGGCTACCCTTGGTTCCAATTCTTTAACCCAATAATCAATTGGATGCAAAGACAGTTAGAGGGCAAGAATGTTATCATTGAAACAGCTGGATACCAAACTAAACTGAAATCACAAAGCATTACTCTCAAACCACCTAGCAACGAATTAGAAACTAAGAAAACTATCCCAGAATATTATCACCATCACTGGGAAGTATTCAGTGAACAAGCTGCACAACGATTCCTGCCAGCATGAAATGAAGATCACGCCATAACTCTTAAACCAGGAGCTCCTTCTACGATGGATTGTAAAATCTACCAACAAATGGATGAAGAGCTCAAGGTCATGTGCAACTTCATCAAAGAAAGCCTAGCTAAAGGATATATCAAAGAAACTAATACACCCTATGCTTCACCCATGTTTTACAGAGCAAAGAAGGATGGGAAGCTCAGACCCATCATCGATTGCCAACTTCTCAACTCTTGGACAGAACAGGATGTCTACCCCCTCCCCCTAATTGGTAGTATCACCGATCATCTACAAGGGAAATCCCTATTCACTAAACTCAACCTGCGATGGGGATTCAACAACATTCAAATAAAGGAGGACAATCAGTGGAAAGCAGCATTTAAATCACCTTACAGGATGTATAAACCAGTGGTCATGCTCTTTGGACTCTGTAACTCCCTGGCCACCTTCTGCCATGCCATGTCTAGAATGTTGAGAAATCTCTTCATGAAGTACCCTGAGGAGCTGTTTGTTTACATCAATGATGTCCTTATAGCTATGAATGATGACCTTGACCAACATTGACAAATAGTTGACAAAGTCTTGGAATTACTAGCTCAGGAATCATACTTCTTACGGCCAGCAAAATGTGCCTTCAAACAAAAACAAATCACATACTTGGGTGTCATCATTGAAAACAACAAACTACTCCCTGACCCAGAGAAAACCAGCAGCTTGCAGAATTGGCCTTGAAAGCTCTCCACTATCAAGGAAGTACATAGCTTACTAGGTACTTTGGGATACCAACAACCCTTTATACCAAATTATGCTACCATCGCTCACCCACTCACGGCCTTAACAAAGAAAGGGGACCCCTTCATGTGGACCAAAGAATGTGAAGACACTGTAAACACACTCATTTCAATTATCCTATCCAACCCTGCTATACACCAACCTGATATTTCTTGCCCCTTCCACTTACAAGTTGATGCCTCAGCTTACACTATGGGTGCAATATTAACACAAAAGGATGACTGTGGTAAACATGAGGCAGTTGGCTCCACTCAAAAGCTTTCAATGATGCCAAACAGAACTATGATATCCATGACCAAGAATTACTTGCTATCTATCAAGGCCTCACTCATTATTGTCACCTCTTACTTTCATCCTCTTTCCCAGTTACCATGTACACCAACCATAAGAACTTGGAATATTACCAGCACCCATGACATATCAACTGACAAGTGGCATGATACATTCTGCTACTAGCTGACTACAACTTCAAACTTGTACACATTGCAGGTATGCTGAATAAGTCAGATGCTCTATCTTGTCAACCAGATTATGACAACAGCTCCTCTGATAATGACAATGTCACTGTCCTGCCACCACAACTCTTCACAAAAGCCACCACTTTGTCAAACATCAATGACAGAGTACATGCTACTCAGTTACTGAACCAACCACTCCTTGTGAAATGGGCTTCCATGTTTCCCCTCAAACAAATCGGAGACCTTTACTGGTATGGAGACTGCTTAGCAGTTGTGGATGACCTGCCCTTGAGGAGGGGGGTAATTTCTCTATATCATGACTCTCTGACGGCAGGTCACCCAGGCATTTCAAATACCATGTGGGCAGTAGGCCGAGACTTCTGGTGGCTGAGCATGAAACTGACCATCACAGACTATATAAAAGGCTGTCACATCTGTCAATCAAGGAAAAACAATCCTACCAAACCTAAACCTCCTCTGTTCCCTATCCCCTCTGATATGTACACACTCCCCTTCACTTCCATTGCCATGGACTTTATAGTTAAACTTCCCATCTCCCAAGGATACAACACCATACTTACAATAACTGACACTTTCTCCAAAGCATCTATCTTCATCCCCTGTAACGAATCTATTGACACTGCCCAGACTGCATTATTATATGCCACTTACATACTTCCCCATTATGGACTACCATCACAAATTATATCTGACTGAGACCCCCATTTCATGGCCTCTATTAATTACCAAAGAACTCTTCTGTATCCTATCCATAAAACATGACCCCAGTACTGCATACCACCCCCAAACTGACAGTCAATCAGAAAGGACTAACCAGAGGTTGGAACAATACTTGCACATATTCACCAATTACCATCAAACAGATTGGAGTACCTGGTTACCCTTAGCACAATATACACTCAACACCCTCCCCAATGCCGCTACACATAAAGCCCCTTTTGAACTCATCATGGGCCATATCCCACGAATCCATCAGACAACAAGAGTCACATCTTCCCCACCCTTAAATGAGCAACTAACTCTTATCCATCAAACATGTAGGGAAGCAGTTGACACCCTTCATAAGGCACAGACAATAGAGACCCCCTCAAAGTTCACACCCTATTGTGTTGGAGATTGAGTTTGGTTAGAAGCTAGGAACCTTGACACCACACACCCTAGCACAAAGCTCACATTTAGACGATATGGTCCTTTCCTCATCACATCAGCTGCTTCTAGAACTTCTTATTGGCTGAAACTCCCACCCACATGGAAAATCCACAATGTCTTCCACACTTCCTTACTCACACCATACAAAGAGACTTCCACAAATGGTAAACAGTATCAGGAACCTGTTCCTGACCTGGTGGATGGACAACCTGAATGGGAAGTAGAACAAATATTGGGCGCAAGGAAAAGACGCTGTCAACTCCAATACTTGGTCAGGTGGAAGGGTTTCTCCAAAGCACATGACAGTTGGGAACCACTGGCCCACATCAGTGCTGATGAACTAATCAAAGAGTTTTATTGTCAGCAACTGGATGTGATCCGCTCCACCAGCTATAAAACCCCCCTATCATCCCTTCACACCCCATCACTATCTGCAGGATTATTATGTCTACTACAGCCTCTTCCCCCTCTCCTTCCCCCGAACCAATTGACATCTCTACACCTCCCCCTCCTTCTGAGTCACCCCCTCCACTGCCTGTAGGCCCTCCACCTCTTCTGAGTCACATCCAAGGAGGACCTACAGCCCTCACCCTTGAAGAGCACATTAGTGACCCAGGAGAGATCCCTGTACTAACTTTGGAGGAAGTTAATGAGCTAAGGGCACAAGACCCCCCCCCCCCCCCCCCCACTCATCCATACAACGGCTCAGATCAACGCTGCCCTCTCTGAGCTTATGCATGAGTTAGGAGAGAGATCTCGCTCCTTGTCCCACTCTACAGATGGTTCAGGACGTGGACCTAAACCTAGAGACTATAGCCCTGGTTATGCTATCCCTACTGACTTTGAAGTCTATGACCACCACCTCCCTAACCACCATTGCTATGGAACTAGAATCCACCTAGGAGAAGGTTGTCGCCGGTATCCCCATTACATTTGCTTCAATCATGATTATCGTGATCACATTCATCATGTCCATGCACAACAAAAAGATACCAACCCTACTGACCTAGCTTATGGGTGGATCCTGGAAGCTGCCCCTGTGCCTGACCATGTCCCCACTCCCGAGAATATTAATGACACTGACCTCTCCATACTCCACCCCCATCATTCTGACTTAGAGCCCATCAACATGGCTCTCTATGCCATAGATGATTGCAGGCTCATTGCTGACATAGATTGCTACAGAGGTTTGGAGGAAGAATGCCAAACTTTAGTGGAAGAACAAAAGGCACTCGATAGGAGGCTCACTCACTGGCACAACAGGTGGGGCACAGTACAGAGAAGACTTATCAATGCTTGTACCAGGACTTGGCTTCATCCCTACCTAGAGGAAGACAAAGGTATCCCATTCCCTGGGGATGAACGTCCCACTCACTTGAGGGAACCAGAGTTCACCATTACCAGAGCTCAGAAGATCTACAGAAATGAAGGTATAGAATGGTTGCCCCAACCATGGTACTACTGGGGTGACTCATCCAGCACTATCCCCACCACCATGTTCCAACCTGACAGATGCTTCTATTGTCTGTTGACTTATCCCACCTCCTGCAACCATCTACGCCCCCACAACCTCTGTGATATGAGAGTATGCTGCTTGGTTCCTGCTCACCACACATCCTTTGGGGAAGATGCCCACATCAGAACATCCACATCCACAACAATATGAACAAAGAGTATCAAAGCACCAAAGACAGGGAACCATTTGACGACAAACCTGAAGCTTAGCACGTGGTAGTGCTAATGTAGAAAAGGGGTCATGTCATGATATTAAACTGTGGCTACGATATGGACACTTCACAATCTCCCTGGTACCGTCATTTAAAATTCAAGGACCTGCTGACACCCTCCTCACAGAAATGCACTAAGTACATCAGCTGCGAGAGACTATCCAGAAAGTTGGCTAGCAGAATCTTCCAACTCCATGTTGGACACATTCCCCTCAACCAGTACCTGCACAGATTCAAGAGATCTGACAGCCTGAGCTGCCCAGCATGTGGTCACCTGCAAGAACAGTGGAGCACTTCCTCCTAAACTGCCCAAAATATGCACACAAAAGATGGCCAATCCACAATCAGCGAGGAGGGCACCTCCTGAAGCTTACAAAGTTTCTCACCAGCCTGAAGCTTCGCCTACCCCTTGCAAACTACATAGAAGCCACAGGGAGATTTGAGATATATGGTATCAATAATACAGTGAGCAGCTATACAGGCTCTGAAAGACATTCTATGCTAGGACAAAATATACAGACGAACCCACAAGACACCAGACATTTTTAAACTTCATCACTCCCTGAGTGAAGGGACTAGCTCAGGTTCCCCAAGACTACGAAGAGTCTTGCAGGCACTTGGAGAGGTTAGAAGGGAGGGCTGATAAGAGGCTGAGTAGGAGGGGGAATGTTACACATCCTCAAGCAATTTCACTGCAAACTTGCCCCCACCCACCATTTCCATTTTTTCACTCCACCCAACTTACACTCACCACACAACACCATGCACTGTCCCACCACTCATGGACTGGTCCTCAACACACTTGACACTTGGCACTGCATGATGTCATGCAAAGTTTTTGATGACAAGAATGAGAAAGACATGCATGCAGTACTGAGCACTCAGTATCATGGTAGCATAGGAAGTAATTTGGCCTGCTGCCAGGTGACCAGATATCATGGTGTTCATGAATGGGTTTTCTGTCAACTCCTTGTCCTTAGGAGGTATTGGATTGATGACAAAGGGGTCATGAGCTGTTGAGGATTTGAACTCAATGGGGAAATCTACATAAGATGAGTTGAGCTTGTGTTTGCGAGCATTGCTACTGTATACAGAGCAGTTGGGTTGACAAGAGAAAGTGAACTTAGAGTATGGTGCCTTGTCACTCATACATGATGTATTGACGATAGTTAGATTAGGTGTATGTGGTACAATAACATTGACCTAGAAAGTCAAGATTAGTCTGAGTCTGAAGCAGGGCAGAGAACTTACAAATTTGGTATACATCTTGCCTTCAGGTATTCTGCTCAAGGTAGAAAACATTCCTGGTTTGAAAGTGGATACAGAGGAGTCAGGTGAGGTTGAAGGGAGAAAATCATCCAAAAATGCTTGCAGGGGTATATTCGGCCAACAAAAAAAAAAGAGTCCATTTCATCAGATACCTGTTGAAAAATATCATCCCTAGCTTCATATTTTGGATCATACCAATCAGTGGTAGTACCACAGGTGTGAATTGGAGTGCCTGCTGAGAGCAGAATGGTGTTTGAGGGTGGTGTTCTTATTTGTTGTGCTGCTCATCCTCTTGTCTGTTTGTGTCTGTACAATGCTCCAAGTCGAGTTTCCTTAATTAGTAGTAGCTTAGTCAGGTTGTTATATCCTGCAGAGGATGGAAAAAAGTACCCTTAGTCTTATATCCTCCTCTGCAGGTGAGTAGTAAAGTTGTCTCTATCTTAATAGAGTCTTATATCCTCCTCTGCAGTCCCTTGCTTCCAAGGGTCCCTTATAGGTCACATTTTGACAGGTTATGGGCCCTGCCTAGCGCCTAAACTTCGTATCTGCTGTGCTCCTGGCTGCATCCTTCACCTTGTGCCATCTCAGTCTTCCACACACTCATTCAAACCCTCTACATCATCTTTTACATCCCCTTCATTTCCACTTCATCCACCTACTCAAATCTCTCCATTCCTCGCCACATCATCGTACCCACTGCCTACAACATGTCCACTTCGCGAGACACGTCAGCCTCCTCTATTCCAGCTCTTACCAGTGAATACTATCGACTTTGGGCTGATGACATGAAGGCTTGGCTGCTCAATGGCCTTTGGAGGCTGGTTTCTGGCTCAGAGAAGAAGCCTACTGGCAAACCCGAAGTCCTGGATGCCAAGGGCAGCATCCTGACTGCTGCTGTGCCTCCAGACGAGGACAAAACTGGAGAGATGGGAGGTTAAAGCTGAGAGAGCTTCTGGAGCCCTCAAGACTGCTATCACCCATGAACTCAGGGTGCTCATTAGGGACTGTGAAGACGACCCTCTCTTGATCTGGGACACCCTCAAGGCCTCCTTTGTTCAACAGAGGACTGCACCTCGCTTCAATGCCTATCACACACTCCTTTCCACTCAGAAGGATGACTCAGAGTCCCTAGATTCACTCATTAACAAGGTGGATGAGCAGATTAGGGCTATAAAGTTGCTTTCCCCCACTTCCTTCACTATGGACAACCTGTATGATGAGCTGGCTGTTATGGCCATCATCAGGGCGCTCCCACACTCATTTGACAATGTAGTTCGCACTATTTCAGTCCTGGACAAGTTTGACAAGCAGTCAGTCATCCAATCACTCAGAAACATGGATCAGACTTGCTCCAACCTCTCTGGCACCTCTTCTTCTGCCTTTGCTGCTTCATCAGCACCCTCCAGACCGCGCCCCAAGCCTCCCTACAACTCCCAGTCCACCCCTGTCGCTCCATCCACCTCTAACTCCCAGAACAACGCTCCAGGTCACCCCAAATGCGACTTCTGCTCTCGCCTTGGCCATACTGAGGCTAAGTGCTTCCTCAAGGAGCGCTTGATCTGCCAGCACAACTTCCCTTCATCTTCCACAACTTCCCCTGCCTCCACATCGTCTCAGACACCCTCAGACACCCCACAGTCTGCTTCAGTTGCCTCAGCAAGTACCCTTTCTTCATCCTCATTCCAGCTTGACTCTCACACCTCCTGGAATGCAGACACTGGTGCCTCAGCTCATATAACTTGCCATAGGCACTGGATGCGAACTCTGAAGCCACATAGAGTCCAAATAAGCCTGGCTGACGGGTCTGTGGTGTACTCTGAGGGGGCAGGGTTGGTTCGCTTCAATCCTGTGGTTAATGGGCAGGAAATGGCTCCTCTAGAGTTCTCTAATGTTCTTTATGTCCCTGCTCTATGCAGTAATCTATTCTCTGTGCTATACCTCACTCTCCATCGCCATTTCACTGTCTGTATTGAGCAAGACACCATGCACTTCATCAGGGACAACAGAATAGCCTTCCAAGCGAAAACTGGGGCCTCAAATGCTGCATTCCTGGTTGGGGACACCATTCCTGTGGAAGAATTCGCCTCCCTTTCATCGGCCACCACTCTCCCTTTGGACTGGGACCTCTGGCATCGTCACCTCTGCCACCACCACTTGGCAGGCATCAGAAAGCTACATTCAGGCAACCTGGTGATGGGTTTTAGACTTGATTCACAAGCAGACCCTGATCCAGTATGTGAAGCCTGCAAAGCTGGCAAGATGCATGCAGATCCCTTTCCACCATCCACCTCCAGAGCCTCAAAACTGCTCCAACTCGTCCACAGTGATGTCCATGGCCCTGTGAAGGTACCCACACATCAAGGGTATCGCTACTGGGTCACTTTCATCGATGACTTCTCTTGCTTCATGGCTGTTTACCTCCTGAAGCGAAAGTCTGAGACCTTTGCTGCATTCAAGCAGTTCAAAGCTTGGGCTGAGAACATCACTGGATCGAAACTGGGCACTCTGAGGGATAATAAGGGTGGGGAGTACATGTCTGGGGAGTTTGAGGCATTCTGCATTGAGCATGGCATCCAGAGGCAGCACACTGTCAGGAATCGCCCTCCGCAGAATGGGGTTGCAGAGAGGAGCAATAGGACGATGGAGGAAGGTGTGGTTTCAATGCTCTATGAGTCTGGGATGCCTACAGCCTTCTGGGGGGAGGCATTGGCTGCTTTTATTCACACCAGCAACAGGCTACTCAGCTCAGCACTTCCTGACATGACTCCACATGAAGCCTTCTATGGGAGCAAACCAGATCTTTCCATGCTTCGAGTCTGGGGCTGTACTGCTTATGTGCTCATTCAGAGGGACAAGCAACCACTTGGGAGCCTTGGAGCACACATGGAGAAGTGTGTCTTCATTGGATGCCCTCAGGGCTACAAGGGCTGGAAGTTCTACAATCCTGTGACCAAGAAGGTGGTCATTTCAGAGAGAGCTGACTTTGATGAGCGCTACTTCATGCCTCAGAGGCACTCTGTTCCCCACCTCCCTCCCCCTCGTCCTGACACACTCCTTGAGACACCCCTGACATCCTGCACACTTCCAGACATCTTTGATGATGTTCTGGTCGCTCCATCAGCTCCACAGAAGCTAGTTCATGGGGGAGATGGCCCTACTGCTTCTGATCTGCCTCCTGTTCCTCCTGTACCTCCTGCTGCTCCTGTCCTTCCCATGTTGCCTCCAAGCACTCCAACTCATTCCCAAACACCTCCTTCCACATATCACTCTCTTCCTCCTGCCCCTTCTCCCTCACCAGCCCCTGCACCAGCTCCTCCTGCACCACCTTGCCCTCAGCACTCCAGGTGTCCTAGAGATCAGTGGCTGCCAGAGCAATGGGCTGTCCCAGAGTGATGATACAGGCAGCCCAGGGTGCCCACACCAGCAGTGCAGTCTTCAGATGATGATTCCAGCGACTCTGAAGATCCCTTAGACCTCATCCAAGCTGGTGTGGCCCTTGCACCTGAGCCCACATCATATGGCCAGTCCCAGAGACTTCTGATGCAGAGTTATGGCAGAAGGCTTGTGAAGAAGAGATGGAGGTTCACAGACTCAATGGCACTTGGGAGATTGTGAAGTTGCCCCCTGGGAAGTGTGCAATTGGCTGCAGATGATTCATGAAGGTGAAGCACAATGCAGATGGCTCCCTGGACCGCTACAAGGCTAGGCTGGTTGCCAAGGGCTATTCTCAGCGTCCAGGCTTTGATTTCAAGGAGACCTTTGCTCCCACTGTCAGATACTCCACCATTCGCATTGTTCTTGCTCTGACTGCTCTGGAAGACCAAGCTTGAGCTTCGCTCTGTGGACATATCCCATGCCTATCTCAATGGCACTCTTGAGGAAGAGATCTACATGAAGCAGCCAGAGGGATTTGAAGTGGGAGGTCCAGATCATGTCTGCAAGCTCATAAAGTCACTCTATGGCTTGAAGCAAGCAGGCAGAGTCTGGAACAAGACCCTTCACTCTGCACTCTCCTCCATGGGCTTTAATCACCTCCAATCAGACCATGGGCTCTACATTTACCTCAGGGATGATATGAGGCTTCTCATACCTGTGTTTGTCAATGATATCACACTTGCCTGCAAAGATGGTGCCAAGATTGACTCAGTCATCCAAGAACTCTCCCAGCACCTCAAAATGCAAGATCTTGGACCCACCACTCAGCTCCTGGGCATAGAAATCCACAGGGATTGTCCCAATCGTTGCCTCTCCATCTCCCAGAGCCAGTTCATCTCCAATCTCATCCAGGAGCATGGTCTGAGCGATGCCAAGTCTGTCTCCACTCCCCTTAATCCTGGAACTCGTCTTTCCACCTCCATGTGCCCTCAGAACGATTCAGAAGCCTCTGAGATGTGCCAATACCCCTATATCTCTGTTGTTGGCTCTCTCTTGTATCTGGCCATCACCACAAGGCCAGACATCACCTATGCAGCTGGAGTTCTTGCCAGATTCAACTCCAACCCTGGTCCAGCTCACTGGCAAGCTGCCAAGCATGTGCCTTGCTACTTGAAAGGCACAATGCACCACAAGCTTGTCTACCAGCCTTCCACTTTGCCTGAGCCCTTCATCACCTACTCTGATGCTGACCATGGTGGAATCCCAGACAATGGCAAGTTCCCTGGTGGCTATGTGGTCAAGATTGGTTCTGGAGTGGTCTCATGGAGTTCCAAGTTGCAGCCATTGGTTGCCTTGTCCACAACTGAAGCAGAACACATTTCAGCTGTTGAGGCAGGGAAGGAGATCCTCTGGATGTGCCAATTCATGGGGGAGCTTGGCTATGACATCTCTCGCCCATCCATTGGTTGAACTAGTGAGAGCCATGATATTGGCTCAAAAAGCACCTGAATTTTTATGGGAACATGCTCACATAATGATCAGCCATAGCTTATATGATTGATACTCCAACCAACAATTAGAATCTTAGGTATTTCTCACTCAGCTGACATCGGCCAACATTTAAGATTCTTTGATAATTCATATGTCGGCCGACGCCGGAGTTAGTCGGACCTCCCAGACATGAATTGAGATGGTAAATCATAATAAACACATGACAATGAGCATTCAAAGTTATTCAAAACACAGCTCTATTCATTACTCATATTAGAGTAAGTTGACATAGATATATACATGTGTGATACATGGAACATACAAGACAATCAATGGAAAGGCAAAGGAAATAATAGACATATCTCTACAACACACATAGGAGCATTCGGACTATCCATATGTTACTAAAGTAAGATGATATAGATATATACATATGAGAACACAGAAGGTCCAAGACGCTCAGTATAAAGGCATGGGAAACAGAAGATACATATCCCTCAGATACTGGAAGGAGCACTTGGACCATCCATATGTTACTAGAGTAGGATGGTAAACATATACATATATGTGATTCATGGATCATCCGAGATACTCAATGTGACCATCCATACATTACTAGGGTAGGATGGTATATATATACAGATATGTGATACACGGACCATCCGAGACACTCGATGTGAACACACAGTAAAGACAACGTTAATAACCCCACAATAGGAAAAGGAGTACTTGGATCATCCATATGCTAACATTCTTAACAACATTTAAGAAGCCCCAGATGTTCCGAGATGCTCCAATAAATGTGGGAGATCTTGCTAATCTCCTCATGATTTATACAAGCACTGGGAGTATCACAATGTAGATATATATCAGATATCTTGCAAACGCAGGAAATGTCTTCTAGCCTCAGGGGTCTGTCTTCACCTTCTGCAGCTGACCAACAGCCATAAGCACTGGGTGAAAGGTAGCCTGAAGCGATGAGAGTCCTCTGATTCCAATCTGGTCTGTGCAAGCTGGAACATCTCAGTGACCAAATGCTGTTGTAGCATAAATCAGCATTTAAAACAGGTTACTCACAAAGTAAATCTACAAGTTCAACAGGAATTTGTTCTAGATAGCAACAGAAATTGCCTCCTGATATCTCCTCCCAACATTCGAGGGCTATAAATAAACATACTGCTGCAGGCATCATCACCTCTTCAATCTTAGTCAAATTAGTTAAGGCATTGAGTGCACATGAGCCAGAGGTCCCTGGAGCCATTGTATTTGTACAGTGAAGCATTTGCAGTGGTAGGTCATACAAAGGCTGGTTGAACAATGTGTGGAGATATGAATATATAATAGAGTGAGGCAATCTAGCCCCAAATGCCTCACGCATCTCCATGTTGTAATATAGACATATATGTATGCTATAAATGGAACATCCGAGACACTCAATGTAACGGCACAGGAGGAATCATGTACATATCCCAATGACACACATAAGAGACATAGGACCATCCATATGTTAGTGTTACCAACAACTGTGAAGAAGGCCTGGATTTCCCGAGCTTACCCAAAGGTAATCGAGTACATATATATACACACTTGTGACACAATGTAATATCTGAGGAAAAGGAACGCATGTTTCCAAGTAATAGTCATAGGAGCACTTGGATCATCCATATGCCAATATTCTTAACAATTGCTAAATGGCCCGGACTTTCCAAGATGTTCCAATAGATGTGCAGGATGTTCCTATGCTCCACATGTGATACACATATGTACTAGGGCAATCACCACATAGGTAGATATCAGATATGATGTTCCTACTCGCTCTAATAGAAACAATGTGAAGAACAGGCAAGTGTATCAAGACAGTAGGATAGATTCAATGTCATAGTGCTTTAATGGACTAAGGGTAATTGGAGAAAGTGCCTTTTCTGATCTTTGAGCCAGCTGCTCCCACATGTGCATCTGATATGATGCATATGCTGCATGCCCCTTCAGTGACCCTTTCACAGTAAAGACCATGAGTTTCTTCCATGCCTCTGCCTTGGCATGGAAATAAGCAGGAACCCATTGTGCTTCATCATGAATACTCTGCTGCTCTTCCAGCCAATGCTCAAACTGTGCTTTGGCACGCAGCCAGTGCACCCTTTCAACTAGCAGATATATCAGCACACTTGTATACTAGCCACATGTACAATGACTTACAGTCATCCATCCATGTGCCTTCATCTTCAGATGTTTGCCCAAAGCTCCAAATCCAAGACTGCTGTGTGCTGCGTTGTCCAGGCTTGTCCAATCCAAGGACAAGGGTTGCAACGTGAAGGTCCTGTGGGGTGAGCGTCAGAAGTTCCAGAGCATCTGGATGTGCCTGTCGGATGTTCCAGAAGGCATTGCGGGCCATGCTGTAAATGCAGGCATGCTCGCTCATGTACTGTGGTATCCACACTGCTAATAGCAGTCCATGCATGAGTCTTAGTCTGCTGAGTGTTAGCAGATCTGACCTGAGTCCAGAAAAGAGCAGACTTGAAGCCAAGGGCAAGGCGAATCCTGTGAATGGATTCATTGGCTTGGGCAAGGCGGAGGTGAGCCTCTTTGGCTGCTAGGGATTGCACATCATGGGTAACACACCAGTTCCATCCCAGGGATGATGGAAGAAGGATCGGAAGATCCTCAGGATTAGGACTGTCCATCCCAGAGCCATCTGAAGCCGAGGACGAAGGCTGATCCAATGAATGACTGGAATGCTCTGTGTCTGTAGGTCGCATCATTTCAGAGTAGTCCACATTGTCATACACATCATATGTGCCCATATGGGAGATGGTGGAATCTCTGACATGGCTATGTGCAAGGATGAATGAATCTACTTGATGTTGAAATGTATCAACAAGTCTTTGAAGGCGAGTTCTCTTGTTATCAATATGTACAGTTGCATCTGTGGTGATGTTGTACCAGAGGTGCGAAGCTGGTACTTGATTGCCAGTCTGAGAAGCATGTCAGTGTGTCATAACATCACATATGTGTATACACTCACTGTAACTCTTGGATCCTGGTACCAGAGGCAATCCAAGATGTTTGCCCATGGGTGGTGGGATCTCTGCTCTCCTCCGAAATGAGCTTCTATTGTATCTCTGCAAGGGATGGTGCTACCTTGTGCATTAGCATGACTTTGATAATGAAGGTTGTGTTTCATACCCTTTACTGTAACAGTGTCATATATGTCCATAACAGTGGAATCAGAAGATCTGTTCAACTGGGCATTCCTCTCTGACTTCAGCCATCGTTTGGTGTGCTTCTTGAGGCTTTGGTAAGGGAGTTAAACGTGTCTGCACTAAGTCCATGCCCACTTCCATTCTCTTCCACCTCTTCAAGATGGATGGAACTGGAGATAGACATGGAGCATGAGTGCAATGTAAACTGAAGCAGTGAATTGACAAACCCATGTGAACCATCTTCTTCCAGTTGGAGTGGTTCATATGAGCATCCAGCACCTCTTGGCGATGAGCAAGGGACATCCCTCGGATGCTCCGAGAGACGTTGTTGAGTGGGGCCCACAATGTCTCAATGATCTCCCCATCCACTTGCTTTGCCCCTGTGATATAGCTAGGAGAAAAGCAGGGAGACATGAGTCCTGGTGTCCATGTATGTGAAAAGGCCTATGCCAGTTCGGAGTTCCAGGGAGTTAGCTATAGATAGCTCTGGACTCTTCTCCACTCTGTCACTTAGATGGACTCCATATTGGCACATGATATCATACATTACCAGGGCCACAGGGATGTCCTCCATATTGTAAGACAGGGCCTTGCAAAGGCTATAGTCCATGTTAACTTGCCTGGTGGGGAAAGTACATTATACTTTGCTTTGAGAAGCAATGGAGATAGGACATACCTCTCACCCTTCTGGAAGTCAACCACAGAAGTGGGCACAAAGAACCCATGGCAGCAAGCTGTTGCTCCTATGCCTGTGACATCTAGATGTGGTCGACTGGAGTTAGCTTGTTCAATGGCCTTGTATGTGTTGCATGTGCTAGGCTGCATATCAATTAGCAAGTGCCACATAGATGTCATTGGGCATGTACTTGAATGGATTCCTGACCACTTTTAAGGTGGGTCTTGTATGCTCAGGATTGGCCATGAAAGCCATTCTGGGGGAAAGTGGGACATCCTTATCTTCAGATCTGCATCGCATATGCTCTGCAGCAAAGTTGCCATCCATAATAAATGTTCTAATAAGCTGATTCCTATGAAAGCATTGTTAAATACATGGTCATGAATATCATGAAGCCATACTCATTGTATCTTATCTTCCAGTCATCTGGCAAATTAATTCCTGGTTGTGGGCATGCTGGGCAAAAGATGGCCATAGAACCATCAATGCCATCTTCATCTTGATGTCCCAGACCGCTCTCCATCCTGTTTCTAAGGTCTCTCCATTGACGAGATGCTCTGAGGAGCTGCCTATACAGGTTCTGTTGCAGAGCATGAGCATATATCATATCACACCAGAATGGAATTGGAACATACAGGGACAGTGTGAGGGAACATCCAATTGGTGATGCCTTGAAGCTTTGAATAGTATTTCTGAGCCGTTGTCTTGCACTCCAGATTGTCTGTTAAACTCCTCCAGAGCAGAGAAGGTGAAGGCTGTTTCTATCTGCTTGAAACTGGAAGGGAACATCCCAGACTGAAACAGTTGCTCGTCCTTCTCTCCTGCGTTGGGACAGATGCAGTATAAGACCTCCATATTGAAGACGCCAGATTGGTGGACCACAGTGAGCAGCGGATTTCCCGAGGCTGCAGTCCTTAGTCTCTTGGATTCCCAGGCGATGTATCAATCAGGGGTCAGCATGACCAAAGAGAGGATCTGACAGGTAGCGAAGTGATTCAGCAGGGAGGTAAGCATCGAGATATCTGGAAGTTCTGAGAAGGTGATGTCTCCTCATTGATTGCTTTAAGAGATGCAGATTTGGTCTGCATAGACTTCTTCTTTGAGCGATGAGCCTTCTCTGCTGCTTGAATGCCCTGATCAAATATTGAAATATTAGGGCATAGAATCAAACAATGAGTCAAGATGATCATACCTCCAATGTCATCGGACATGGATGGCATTGATGGCCAAGACACAGTACGAAGCCCAGTGAATATAATGATACTGGCATAAAGTGACTGCCTGTCCATTGGGACATCCGATGGAAAGGGGAGCTCCTGTGTGATTGAATACAGCAACCCTGCAGAAGTAGTTTCCTCTGATGCAATCAGAGCACTTGACCTCCATTGCCTTACTGCAGACAGAGCACTTTGGAGCCTGGGTGACCCCCTCCATCTCCAGTAATAGATGGAGGTATTTGTCCCTGTGATCCAACCATTGCTCCATTGGTGTCTACAAAAACATTAAGCTATTGGTTAACACAGAATTGCAACATAGCAGTGACTTGCCTGGGATTGGGAGTGGCCAACGTCCACATCACCTACATCATTTGGGTCCTCCTGGTCTTCATGAACGTGAAGGGGATACCGCTCTTCAGTGTCATCCAAAGTCTGAGGAACGTCCCCAT
This sequence comes from Lactarius quietus, assembly GCA_015025155.1. Classification (NCBI taxonomy): domain Eukaryota; kingdom Fungi; phylum Basidiomycota; class Agaricomycetes; order Russulales; family Russulaceae; genus Lactarius; species Lactarius quietus. The sequence goes on from WITN01000231.1 coordinate 107,794, forward strand.
GCTCATGCTGTTGTGCAGATGCTTTTGTAGATGTCTTCTTCTTTGAGAGTTGTGGAACAACATGTTCAGTCGTTCAGACGTCCCAAGTTGACCACCTGCTTCTTGTGACAACGTCAACTGTATTGCCCAAGGGTATGGTGAAGTGGGTCTTTGGGGCCATATGTGAGATGTAGTAATGGGTCTCAATGTGAATGGTATGGGAGATCCCAGGATGCTACTGGAAATGCTTACGATGTCCACTGCTTAAGTACAGTCAAGGCTGAACATTGATCATTGCCATGTAAATACTACAGTCAGGGTAACACATGATAATCATTGCAAACATCAATGGCACATGTATTCGATGGCATGATCAACATTAGTTAGACATCTACATCACTGCTGCACTGCTCCACCTGCGATGGGACATCCAAATGAGAACCTTCTGCTTCACCTGAAACTGATGCTACATCAATTCCCTCCGATGCACACAGGGCCCTGATCATGGCTGTGACATCCTCCATGTTCATGTCCATCCTGTCACATTGAGCATGAAGTGCTGCATCCTAGATTGCCATGAGACAGAATGCCATGATTAATGGCATATGCACATACATCATATTCATTGATGGCCTTCTCAGGACGTGCTGGATGTCCCAGTGGAATTGTCAGGCTGATTGTGTCAATGCCTGAATCATGGCCAAACATGTCCTCCTCATCAAAGGATCTGGTGTCAGATGATGGGCTTTCCAGTGCATCAGACAGCATGATTGGGGAGCGAGGGCGCTTTTGGGATGTCCTGATGTCGTCTGTCTGCATGTGATCAATTGTTTCAATGTTACTGTGTGAAACAGTGGAAATAGATGTGCTGCGCCTCTCCCTCTCCTGAGATGTGTGAGATGACATGATGTGTATTGTGACACCACTCCATGCAAGCTATAAGTATGGAATCATGTATTGCAATCTTTGTTTGACAGCATGAAACACATAACTGCATATCACATGCTTTACAACTGATGACTGATTTCATGTTCAATGCTGTGGACATCTGGAAGCTGAAACATTGCCTTCATTTCACATGTCCGACACCTGTTTCACACCACACAACACAGGCATGAAGGGAACTGTGGAAAAGACAATGGAAGCTCCACCATCATTTAGAAGTACAGCATGCTGTGTATCAGGCAACTGTGATACATGACACAGCAACACATTGACATATGGGTGTGGACAGCAGCACACACGCTTGAATGATACAATACAGGGATATTCCATTGTATGCACTCCAGAATAGCACACATGTGCCTTATCAGGATGTTCTGGTATTCCCTTACTCATAAACAATATTTACATGCATGCATCCTACACTTCACATTTGTGCAAGGAAGAGCCTGATGATGTCCTGGAATCCCCCTAATAAGGTACATACGTCGAAAACAACACTATGTTACATATAGTATATGTGCACATTATGTGGTCGCTCACATGGACATTACACACATAAGGTCATATGCAGGTATTCTGCTTCAGGATAACTCGGAGATGCGCCACCATCAGACTATCTAAATCTGGTGGCATTGCACACACACCCTTTCGGGTATTCTGATGTGTTCTGTATGGAGCACCTTATCTATGCACCCTGAAGCTCACAGGACTTCCCAGGAGATCCTGTGCATGTGATCGAACTGCATATGGATTGCACAGACACCTATGATGCTATGCTACGAACGTGACTATTTTTACATTTCAAAGAACGTCCACTTGTGTGACCTATGCTCCACCCCTCAAAGATGCACGTGATGCCCCTGCACTGTGGGACATCCCAGGTGCCCAAGATGGCCCAGCCTGTGGAACACTCAAAGGGACACTTTCCCCTTGGCGGCTTGTACTATGCACACTACAAGCTAGGAGTAACATGAGAATAGAAATATGCAGAGATATGAATGGACTTACCAGGACGTCCGAGCGAGTGCTGGACTGGAATGATTCAACGGAATGAGTTTCTGAAAGGGCGAGGGACGAGACGCCAAGGCCCATGGAAGACCCAGACTGATTGCTGGGTGAAGGGGGCTGACTAAGCTACTACTAATTAAGGAAACTCGACTTGGAGCATTGTACAGACACAAACAGACAAGAGGATGAAAGGCACAACAAATAACACTCCCCCATGAATGTGCAAGGCTCCAAACCACTAACTGAACAAACCAAGCATTTCTGCACACTTCTGAATCTTCAGTCGATCCAGAGCCTTGTGGAAGATGTCAGCAGCCATCTCCTGTGTTGTCACAAAAGTGGGAGCAATCAGGCCATCCTGAACAGCATCCCTAAGCCAAATAGGCGAAGTGCAAGGTGCTTCATCTTGCTGTGGTGCTCTGGGTTCTTGCTCACTGCAATGGTGGACTGATTGTCCATTCTGAGCACTGATGGGCCAGAGATGTCATAGCCAAGCTCCCCCATGAATTGGCGCATCCAGAGGATCTCCTTGCCTGCCTCAACAGCTGAGATGTGCTCTGCTTCAGTTGTGGACAAGGCAACCAATGGCTGCAACTTGGAACTCCATGAGACCGCTCCAGAACCAATCTTGACCACATAGCCACCAGTAGACTTGCCATTGTCTGGGTTTCCACCATGATCAGCATCAGAGTAGGTGATGAAGGGCTCAGGCAAAGTGGAAGGCTGGTAGACAAGCTTGTGGTGCATTGTGCCTTTCAAGTAGCAAGGCACATGCTTGGCAGCTTGCCAGTGAGCTGGACCAGGGTTGGAGTTGAATCTGGCAAGAACTCCAGCTGCATAGGTGATGTCTGGCCTTGTGGTGATGGCCAGATACAAGAGAGAGCCAACAACAGAGATATAGGGGTATTGGCACATCTCAGAGGCTTCTGAATCGTTCTGAGGGCACATGGAGGTGGAAAGACGAGTTCCAGGATTAAGGGGAGTGGAGACAGACTTGGCATCGCTCAGACCATGCTCCTGGATGAGATTGGAGATGAACTGGCTCTGGGAGATGGAGAGGGCAACGATTGGGACAATCCCTGTGGATTTCTATGCCCAGGAGCTGAGTGGTGGGTCCAAGATCTTGCATTTTGAGGTGCTGGGAGAGTTCTTGGATGACTGAGTCAATCTTGGCACCATCTTTGCAGGCAAGTGTGATATCATTGACAAACACAGGTATGAGAAGCCTCATATCATCCCTGAGGTAAATGTAGAGCCCATGGTCTGATTGGAGGTGATTAAAGCCCATGGAGGAGAGTGCAGAGTGAAGGGTCTTGTTCCAGACTCTGCCTGCTTGCTTCAAGCCATAGAGTGACTTTATGAGCTGCAGACATGATCTGGACCTCCCACTTCAAATCCCTCTGGCTGCTTCATGTAGATCTCTTCCTCAGAGTGCCATTGAGATAGGGCATGGGATATGTCCACAGAGCGAAGCTCAAGCTTGGTCTTCCAGAGCAGTCAGAGCAAGAACAATGCGAATGGTGGAGTATCTGACAGTGGGAGCAAAGGTCTCCTTGAAATCAAAGCCTGGACGCTGGAGAATAGCCCTTGGCAACCAGCCTAGCCTGTAGCGGTCCAGGGAGCCATCTGCATTGTGCTTCACCTTCATGAATCATCTGCAGCCAATTGCACACTTCCCAGGGGGCAACTTCACAATCTCCCAAGTGCCATTGAGTCTGTGAACCTCCATCTCTTCTTCACAAGCCTTCTGCCATAACTCTGCATCAGAAGTCTCTGGGACTGGCCATATGATGTGGGCTCAGGTGCAAGGGCCACACCAGCTTGGATGAGGTCTAAGGGATCTTCAGAGTCGCTGGAATCATCATCTGAAGACTGCACTGCTGGTGTGGGCACCCTGGGCTGCCTGTATCATCACTCTGGGACAGCCCATTGCTCTGGCAGCCACTGATCTCTAGGACACCTGGAGTGCTGAGGGCAAGGTGGTGCAGGAGGAGCTGGTGCAGGGGCTGGTGAGGGAGAAGGGGCAGGAGGAAGAGAGTGATATGTGGAAGGAGGTGTTTGGGAATGAGTTGGAGTGCTTGGAGGCAACATGGAAAGGACAGGAGCAGCAGGAGGTACAGGAGGAAACAGGAGGCAGATCAGAAGCAGTAGGGCCATCTCCCCCATGAACTAGCTTCTGTGGAGCTGATGGAGCGACCAGAACATCATCAAAGATGTCTGGAAGTGTGCAGGATGTCAGGGGTGTCTCAAGGAGTGTGTCAGGACGAGGGGGAGGGGAGGTGGGGAACAGAGTGCCTCTGAAGCATGAAGTAGCGCTCATCATCAGCTCTCTCTGAAATGACCACCTTCTTGGTCACAGGATTGTAGAACTTCCAGCCCTTGTAGCCCTGAGGGTATCCAATGAAGACACACTTCTCCATGTGTGCTCCAAGGCTCCCAAGTGGTCGCTTGTCCCTCTGAATGAGCACATAAGCAGTACAGCCCCAGACTCGAAGCATGGAAAGATCTGGTTTGCTCCCATAGAAGGCTTCATGTGGAGTCATGTCAGGGAGTGCTGAGGTGAGTAGCCTGTTGCTGGTGTGAATAAAAGCAGCCAATGCCTCCCCCAGAAGGCTGTAGGCATCCCAGACTCATAGAGCATTGAAACCACACCTTCCTCCATCGTCCTATTGCTCCTCTCTGCAACCCCATTCTGCTGTGGGCGATTCCTGACAGTGTGCTGCCTCTGGATGCCATGCTCAATGCAGAATGCCTCAAACTCCCCAGACATGTACTCCCCACCCTTATCATCCCTCAGAGTGCCCAGTTTCGATCCAGTGATGTTCTCAGCCCAAGCTTTGAACTGCTTGAATGCAGCAAAGGTCTCAGACTTTCGCTTCAGGAGGTAAACAGCCTTGAAGCGAGAGAAGTCATCGATGAAAGTGACCCAGTAGCGATACCCTTGATGTGTGGGTACCTTCACAGGGCCATGGACATCACTGTGGACGAGTTGGAGCAGTTTTGAGGCTCTGGAGGTGGATGGTGGAAAGGGATCTGCATGCATCTTGCCAGCTTTGCAGGCTTT
>WITN01000232.1:0-112320 GCA_015025155.1 Lactarius quietus
AGTCCGCGCGATGTCAAACCGTGACAATATTGGAGAAGGAGAAGCGTTGAGGATTGCCCAACTTGTGAGTGGAATGCTAGTTCATGCAGAACCCTCCAGTGCTGGCACCTCTACTGCAGGACGGATGAAGACCACGTGATTATGTCACGTGGAAGTCCCGGGTCATGGCATGTATCTGACCTAAACGATAAGTCACGGGACTCGTTGGATGGAAGGTTATGGAAGACCATGGTAGGCACGAGATCGGATGCGGGATTCCGATAGCCGAAGGTCTGGACAATTCCCAGTATGGGTCGATTCTGATGGAAGGTATTCTGATGCGCTGATATTGCGCCGAGACATTCGTTATCTTGTTATCTTGTGTCATGATATCATTTGTGAGTCGTATGGTTGTCTTTATCTCTGACTCGTGTGAGGCCGTATGCCTCATGTACTGTATGTTTCATGATAAGCCCCTGTGGCTTGATGGACAATTCTCATTGGCAGATAAGGTCGTGAGTCGTGTTTACTATAGTTCGAGCTCAGTTAGAATACTGTCTTGGAGTACTATAAGTAGTTGGCAGGTTTCGCCAGTAGTCGTTAGCTTAGTTGTCTTGAACTTCCACCTGTATTCCTCTCAGGCATAGTCAAGCATTCTTATAGCAGAGTCATTGGTCATTGTGACTATTCTTCTCTCATTATTCACTTGTGTCAAGAGTTATCTTCAAGTGACGCTGTATAAGGGGACCTTCTGTGGTTATTCGCCCTTCTCGAGTATTTCTTAAGTTGCAAGCCGTGCACTTGACTTAGAAGTGATACAAGGAAAACCTTCGGGTTCAAGTCGAACCAGCGATTGTTGGAATCGTTACACCTGAGGTCGGGAGGTTGCCTCCTTCGTAAAAATCCTTCGCGAGGTTTGAAAGGTGGTTGCGAATTATTGAGATATGGCCTTGGCTGTGCCAATGCGTCTTCTGCATGTGCTAGTCGTCCTCGGGCTCTAGCTCGATCAGCAGACGTGTCCATCGCATCTGGATGGCGTCTGAATTGTCTCCAATTGGTTTGAGTTGGTGGTGATGGTCGAGGTTGTATCTTATATTTGTCACGTGGTGACATCGTTCCGACCACTGCGCGCACAAAACGTCGTAGGTGCACTCATGAGCACTGGAAGAACTGTCAAGACTACCCAGAAGCACACACATGGGTATTAGGTCAGCCAACATATAGCGAAGAAGAAGAAGAGGTTCGCGCTCTCGTATGGGCCCAGGCAGATGGATATCCTGCGGCAGAAGAAGAAGACTATGAAGTAGAAGAGGATGAAGCCCTCCGTATACGCCAGTTAGTGAGTGGAATGATCGTCCACCCGTTGTCTCCAGACACTGGCACAAGTATCACAGGAAGAATGAGGGTCACGTGATCTATCACGTGAAAGTCCCAGATCATGCCTTGTATCTGGTCTAACCCATAAGTCATGGGACTTCAAGGATGGAAGAGCTTTGTATAATGTAACGTTTCCTCGGATGTGAGATTCCCGAGAGGCCGAAGAAGATGTCACGTGTAGAAGAAGAGGTCAAGTCCCAGGTCACAGTATGTATCTGACCTAAGCCATAACTCAGGGGACTTCGGTGTTGTATCAAGAATGGAAGATTATGGAAGGTTCTGAAAGGGCCATGGTAGGCACGAGGTCAGAGGCGATTCCTGACAGCTGAAGGTCTAGACATTCCCTTTTATGGTTCAAGTTCTGATGGAACAGGTTCTGATGCGCTGGTATTGCGCCTTGACATTTGCTATTGTGGTTTTCTATTGTTCTAGTATTCTATGATGTCATTTGTGAGTCATGTGTTGTTCTTATCTCTGACTCATGGTTGTGTTATCTCTGACTCATGTGGGGCCTTATGCCTCATGTACTGTATGTTTCATGATAAGCCCCTGTGGCTTGATGGACAATTCCTATTGGCAGATAAGGTCGTAGGTCGTGTATACTATAGTTCGAGCTCAGCTTTAAAGCTAGCTTGAAAGTACTATATATACTAGGCAGGTTTCGCCAGTAGTCGTTAGCTTAGTTGTTTTGGACTTCCACCTGTATTCCTCTCAGGTTCCATTCAAAGCATTCTCATAGCAGAGTCATTGGTCTGTGTGACTATTATCTTATCTTGTTGCCAACTTGTGTGTCAAAGTCATCACCTTGTTAGGCCATCACAAGGGGACCTTCTCTGGTTATTCGCCCTTCACGAGTCCTTGTTGAGTTGTAAGCCGTGCGCTTAACTCATCGTTTGATTCAAGGAAGCCTTTGGATCCAAGTCGGATCAGCGTTTGGTGGAAACGCTACAATATTGATCAATTTTGTTCTTCAAATGGAGATATTGACCTTGGCGTTTAATGGCTGCTCTTTTCCAGTCCTCGTAATCTGTGGGGTTGTCGTGAAGGTAAATGGTTTCTTGCAATTTGTTTGGCAATCCATTTGCGAATAGATCGAGAACCATTGGTTGATCTATGTTATAGCCAGCATATCTGACTAGTTGTTCGAACTTTGCCACGTACGCATCGATATCCCCTCGTTCCATCTGAATGCCCCTTCGTAATTCCGTTTGTGCTTTCTCTTCTTTGAGAGTGTCTGCATATTGTCTCATGAATGATGAGTGGGTGTTGTACCACAGCCAGTTGTCAAGGGGGTCTCGTCCATTGACGTCGACTTGGACTCGTAGCCAAGCTACCATTGACCCTACCCATTCGGTTACGGCAGTACCCTGGATGTAGGTAAGAAATAACATAGCTTTTTGATAGGGACTGCGCATGATGGAATGGGTTGAGTTGATTCCTTCGTATAGACTCCATTGCATGAGGAATTCCTCAGCCTTCTCTCGATCACCCGCGAAGACCGCAGGTGGATTGCCACAGAATTTGTCATGTGCCGCTGGTACGGGTGCTTGCGCTGCTGGTACTTGTGCTGGCGGGTTTCCAAAAGGTGGTCCTGCTCCACCTCCTCCTCCACCATTACCTCCTCCATTTCCTCCTGCGCCATTACCTCCACCACCTCCTCCTGTGGGGAAGTTTGGGGCAGGTACTTGGTTTTGAGGATCGGTAAGGGCTCGAAAGGCCGTAACTGTCGGTGCTATAGGTGAAGTAGTGAGCGAATAAACTGGTTGTCCGGATGGAGTTCCCGCGGTTGCTTGAGATTGGACATGTGAGGTAAGGGTCGCCATTGCTCCTAAACGTAAGGTTTCTGTCGCGATTGCTAGATTGACTCCTTGTTGTGATGGAGAAGATGATCTTGCTCCAAGAGACGCATTACTTTTTGTACTTGGTGACGGGGGTGGTGTAGTTGATGCTGGTTTGTTGATTGTGTTTTCCAATTCTTGTAGTTCTTCTTGTGTGAGCTCGTTGATGTAGATATCACAGCCTAGATCTTCTAAGGCTGTTCGGAAACCTTCCCACTCTCCGTGTGATTCTGTGATTTGGGACCAGCGAACTTCTACCCAAACGTATTGATTGTAGACAAACTCAACTGCGACAGATCGGTCGTCCTCTCGACTCCTAGCGTGGTATCCGGTAGTGCCTGTAGTGCTACTATACCGGTATTCTGTATTCTTGCGAAATCTTTGTGGTACGTTGTCTGCGCCTCTGTGTTGGAACCAAAAGTCGTCACAGCTGTGACAACATTCTCTTGTAGTTTCTGATGACGCCACGTTGAAGCTTGGTCTTAATGTAGCGTTATCACTTAACGCAGGTTCGACTTGAACAAGTCTGTGACGTGATACTCGAGTATACGGATGAATCTTGGCAATCACGGGCAACTTAGCTAAGTTGCACAGCCACTAGGTCGCTTCGATAGACACTAGGGTATCCCGAGGGATAAGCTTCAATCGATTGATTGGAAAGACGTGAAGAAGTGAGGAAGAGAAGACGACAGTGATGATTCAAGAAGACCAAGCTGAAGAGCCTTGGTCTTGACAGTACAGTTTATATACAGTTACTCGCTGGCTTTAAAGCGCAGCTTCGAATCCAAACCCTAGTACCGTTATACTAGTAATGAGTCATAGTCCGTTCTAATAATACCTGAAACACCGGCAAACCCAAACACCGGCGACGCGTAAGTGTCCATGACTAATTGAGGCTTACTATCGTAGTCATAACCGTATAGTAAGCGTCCCGAACTCCGAGACCTCGTAAGAATGATGATAAACGATCAAGCGATGTCAAACCGTGACACCACTTCCCAGCTCAGGCGCTGTCTTGGTCCTGACTGGGCGGAGGAGTCTTCGGGCAGCCCACATGTCAGCAATGGCAGGGTGGTGACTGTTCCCCCGCTCTCTGGGCCGAAGAAGAGAGCTCTGCGCCCCACAGCCTTGGAGGCACTTGGTGCTCGGATACCCGTACAGGGTCCTTGTGCCAACGTCACGGCAGTGCCCCCCTGGGAGGTTCCCAACTGGGAGGGCGCGGTGAAGCTTAAGGGGAGATGCACCCCTAACGACCGGAAGACAGACGTCGCGGCACTCTACTCAGGGTGGTCTGCTTTGGATGTACCGAGGGTCATTATTCAGATGGCGGCCACAATCTCTAAAAAAGATCGGTTCGACAACCTTATGGTTGCCGGCGCGGCTGCTGTCATGACCACCTTTGGTGGAGGCGGGGAACTCCAGAACCAGGTCCAGCAATGGTGCCTGGGGACGGAAGTGACCCAGTTCGACGTAGACCTGTTCGCGCTTGCTAAGGCGGCCGAATGGGTTGAACACTACTTTAAGACTCGTGCACCCCCCTCCCATATTTACATCCTGGCGGGGAACCTGTCGGCCCTACAGGACATTACAAATATTCGTACCCTTATGCATCAGCATACGGTACTATTATTTCACAAAGCGCTGACCTCCCTCATTTCTCAGCATCGGGACGTCAAGTTGTGGCTTACTTGGTCCCCACCGGTCAGGTCACGGTCTCAGTCAACCCTAGCCCGTCAGGCCGCCCTTGGCGCCTGCACCATAACCCCCCGCGCCTTGCTTTCTTCCATACAATCCCCCTCACATCAGAAAGCGATGGCTCAGAAGCGCGCCTTCCACCTCTGGAAGACGGAGTGGCTCGAAAAACGTAGAGCCGAACCCCACACCTCGTTCGCCAGGGAATACGCCTTCACGCGGCCCCCGGACGGGAAGAACCACCCACTATGGCTTGGCATCGACAACGCCACTGTCGATGTCTCCAGGCATACCACGTCAACCGCACTTCATCTCGCGGTTGGCCACGCCTTTACGTCGGATTATACCAAACGTTTCCGACCAGACATACCACCGGACGAGCTGTACTGCGAATGCGGGTTTTCGGACCGCTCGTGGTTCCATCTTGTTTACGACTGCCCCCGGTTCACTGAGGCGCGGACCATCGCTGCAGGACATGCGCGTTGGTCTAGTTTTTCCCCTCAGTGTTACGATCGTGGTCTGACTTAGACCCGTTACGCGATGGCAAATATCGTGACTTAGCAAATGCGTGTCAACACACGAAGGTGTGACTTGATCCAAGGACTCTTGAAAGAGCCTTCCTAAGAGAGCGGACTAGAGGTGGGGAAAGACCCAACTAGATTGGCGAATGATACAAGAGAGTCAAGCTGTCGACCACATCAGTCGACAGCTACCTTATAACCGTTTCTTGACTGTACGCCTTCGTCAGCGATACAGCCACTACTACTATGGCTCGGTAATTGTCCACTAATACTAACGCCACTACTACTACTATCAGTCATTGTACAGTGATCCTCAGTCATCGTACAGTAATACTATCAGTAATCCACAGTGTCACGTGTGGATCACATGTCATGGCCAGTGGTGTCACCAAACCGATGAAAGTACGATTCGCATTGCCTGTAAAGGCTGAAGACCCCCCTGAAGTGCGGTTCACTGAAGAAGAAGATGAAGATACGCTGCAGATGGATGCAGATGAGACATATGAGGTCGCGCGAATGTTGAGTACTGAAGATCATTTCATTGTGGACAACAACACTGGCGATGTCGTTCGTTTAGGACTGTGTAAGTCTGAGTCACGTGATTAGTCATGTGATCAGCAACCCCCAGACCACGTGAATCTGGTCTAAAGGATAAGTCACGGGGGAACAGCGGTTACCTCAGGTCGAGATATAATTCCTGAGAGGGTATAGTTGGATGCGGGATTCCCAACATGGTTAGGCTCTGTCCTGTTTAGGTTCTTTCTGATTGGAACATTCTGATGTTGCCTGATGGCTGTACTTATCATGCGCTGATGTTGCGCCAGACGATGATTGGATGATAGTGAGTCACATAGTGTTATCTCTGACTCATAGTGGGGCCTTCTGCCTCATGTACTGTATGGGCTTATCCCTGTTCATTGATTGGATGATAGCTTGGGTCGTTTATCCCTGATAGCTGATTGGACGATACGATATGGTACGATACCTGTTATTATTTGGGACTCAGATTTGGAGTCAGCCCTGTAGTGTATATAAGGTGCTCTGTCTTGATAGACGAGATGTAACGATTCCAACAATCGCTGGTTCGACTTGAACCCGAAGGCTTTCCTTGTATCACTTCCAAGTCAAGCGCACGGCTTGCAACTTAAGAAATACTCGAGAAGGGCGAATAACCACAGAAGGTCCCCTTATACGGCGTCACTTGAAGATAACTCTTGACACAAGTGAATAATGAGAGAAGAATAGTCACAATGACCAATGACTCTGCTATAAGAATGCTTGACTATGCCTGAGAGGAATACAGGTGGAAGTTCAAGACAACTAAGCTAACAACTACTGGCGAAACCTGCCAACTACTTATAGTACTCCAAGACAGTATTCTAACTGAGCTCGAACTATAGTAAACACGACTCACGACCTTATCTGCCAATGAGAATTGTCCATCAAGCCACAGGGGCTTATCATGAAACATACAGTACATGAGGCATACGGCCTCACATGAGTCAGAGATAAAGACAACCATATGACTCACAAATGACATCATGACACAAGATAACAAGATAACAAATGTCTCGGCGCAATATCAGCGCATCAGAATACCTTCCATCAGAATCGACCCATACTGGGAATTGTCCAGACCTTCGGCTATCGGGAATCCCGCATCCGATCTCGTGCCTACCATGGTCTTCCATAACTTTCCATCCAACGAGCCCCGTGACTTATCGTTTAGGTCAGATACATGCCATGACCCGGGACTATCACGTGACATAATCACGTGGTCTTCATCCGTCCTGCAGTAGAGGTGCCAGCACTGGAGGGTTCTGCATGAACTAGCATTCCACTCACAAGTTGGGCAATCCTCAACGCTTCTCCTTCTCCAATATAATCTTCTTCGTCTGTTCCTTGACTCCACACTAGAGCGCGTACCTGCTCTTCTTCGTCGTACTCTGGATCTTTGCCTACCCATTTATGTGCTTCTGGGTAATCTTGACAGTTCTTCCAATGTTCATGTATGCAACGGCGTGTCTTGACGTTGTCCGAAGGCGAGACGATGTCAGATCGTGACATGAGACCTTATCTTCGTTGTCTTGAGTCTACCTTGAGTTTTACCTTGAGCTCTACCTCAGTCAATAGAAGTGTTGGCTATTAGTGCCTGCCCCTCTCATCTTGTTGATCCTTGTGTGGTCTGTCCTCTCATCTCTTGAAGATCCCTGTTGCATCCTTTCAGTATAAGGCGAAGCCATTGTCCTTTGGTTCGTCTCTCGTGTTCGACCATTGTTATTCAGCTGTCGTTGGTCTGTTATCTGATTCAAGGCCATCAAGAGTTCCAAGTCGGAACAACGTTTGGTAGAAACGTTACACACAGCGTAAGAATGAGTAAGTATTCGGGAGCGACTCGTCATCCCGCTTATATGAGGCAGTCCACTAAATCGTAACATCACCCCCTTTACAAGGGTGAGCGCCCACGCTCCACAACCCAGCTCGTTACGGTGGTAAGTCCGACATCCGTCTCGTGCTCGTCACGCACCCGCCTGAGGGCATGAGCGCGCCCTAACCTTTTTGATGAGTGCATGGCCCTGTCGATATGGACGAAGATGTCGTCCTCCAGCTTCTTGATCGCCTGTTCGAGCTCGGCCACGACTTCCATGGACGCGTGGTAGCGCCTTACCTCAGCCTGGAGGGAGATGTCCCCCAGGCGGGCGAGGGCTTCATCTACCTGTCGCCGTCCACGAAAGTCAGTGCGGAAGTACCCGAGCTCTTCACGGGTGTACTCAGCTGCGGGGCCCATGTCTCGGCATGGTTCGGCATGGATATCAGCTCGGTAGACGGGGGAGTACTTCCCCATCGTCCCGAATACCTCGGGGTTGTCCAGCATACGGATGCGCACGTACTTCACGGGGATTCTTCGCCCTTCGTGTTCGATGACCATTGGTACCCAATTCATCCCGTTGTTGAGGATGAATCCACCGGGGGTAGGCGATATGGGACAGAGAGGGAGCCGCGTCGCATGCGTTCGGCGCGTAGCGACGGGCGATGGGTCGCGTTCTTCCCTATAGGGGGGTAGACCACGCGCTTCGTATCCTTGCTCCGCCGTTGTTCCGTAGATAACAGCAATTGGAGGTGGTCGTGGCGACTCATCCTCGGCTTTGCTGGCAACGGTGCGGACTTGGTGAGGTACAGGGAGGGGAGCACAGTGGCAGTAGTTTGGGGGGTTTTCGCACTGAACGCAGACAACTCGGGCTGCGTGGTAAGACTCGTCGCTGCTGTCGTCCTCATCTTTGCTGTCGTCGTCATCGACGGCGGTGGTGGCGAGTGACGTGGCGGACTGATTGGTGCTTGCCTTGTTAGTAGGTGTATCCTCATCCTCCTCTCCGCTGCAGTCCTCTTCACCACCTGATCTGTCCTCCATGCGGACATCACCTCCTTCAATAGGCCATACTCCCGCCTCATCTTCTTCCACTCTTCCGCTTGCGGGTGTGGGGAATCGCCTGCGAGCCTCGGCCAGGTCTCGGGTGGCTTGGTCTCGTTCAGCGACGGATCTGACATGTTCGAATGCTGAGCAGAATTGATCGTCAACGTTGTTGTTGTTGTCGTAGGTTGTGAGGGTGTCGACGTGGGGGATGGCGATCTCGTCAATGTTGACAATGGTGAGCGGGACATGAGCCATTTGGTTATTGGATGGAGAGGATGGTAAGGTCGTTGACTCTGACGAGGCTGTTTTTATGTGAGTTTCAGCCTTCGGGTGCAATCGTGCGAACTTCCTTATCTCTTTCTCCGCATGGACGTCGTCCCACGGGACCCACTGGTTTTCGGAGTCCGCATACCCCTTCCACTTGATGAGGTATTGAAGTTTGCGTCCTCTTCCCGACCTTCTGGAGTCTATTACTTTTTCAACCTCGTATTCTTCCACGCCATCGACCAATTCAGGTGGTGGGCGTAAATAGTTTGCGCCGTGCATGCGTGTTTCTTTGTAAGGTGTCAGCAGGTCTGTGTGAAATACGTCATGTATCTTCCATTGCGGGGGTAACTTGAGCCGATAATTTACAGGAGACATCACCTGGACTATCTCAAACGGGCCCTGTCTTCTGGGCGCCAGCTTGAGAGTTGGCTGATTGGTCCGTAGGTTGCGACCATCTAGCCATACTTGGTCTCCTACGACGTATCTGGGCGTGTCCTTGTGTTTGATCCACAACTTCTGGGCCTTTAGCATGTTCTCCTGCGCGCTCCGACGGGCTTCTATCAGTTGTTCTAGTCTAGTCGATACGCTGGGCAGGTTGATTGTCCCTGACGCCCATTTATCTCTAGGGTGGTACCCCATTAGCGTGAAAAACGGGGTTTGCTTTGTGGTGCTGTTCATCACGTTGTTGTGAGCGAATTCCGCTAGAGGTAATTGCGTGGCCCAGTTATCTTGCTTTTGATTTGCCCATAATCTGAGGTACTGTTCCAACCACTGATTAGTACGTTCCGACTGCCCGTCTGTTCTCGGATGATAGGCTGTTGATATGTTTTGCTGGATTTGAAGAGTTCTGCAAAGTTCCCTCATGAACTTTGCCGCGAATCGAGGGTCTCGATCGCTGATTATCTTGCTCGGGAGCCCGAATCGAGGGAGAACCTTTTGAGCATACAACATGGCCGTTTCTTCTCCCGACATTGACTCTCGGCAGGGTAGAAATATTGACGCCTTTGAACAGTCGTGATCTGTAATCGTTAGAATCGAGTCGTATCCTTCTGACGGGGGCAACTTAGTTATGAAGTCTACCGCGATAACTTCGAACGGAGTGGCTCCCAATCGTGGATAGATCGGTTTGAAAGGTGCCTTGGTGGGGCGAGTGTTGACCTTGTGTCGTTGACACTCCACGCATCCTTGTACATAGTCCTTGACATCGCTTTTCATGTTTGGCCACCAATAGTGTCGGGCTAGCAACTCTTGCGTTTTTGCTATCCCTGGATGGCCCGCTGTTAATGTGTCATGGTATTGTTTTATGACTCCCCTTAGCTCTTCGTCACCCTTGGTGGTGACCACTACCTTCCCGTTCTTGAACCAAACTCTGTCTATCTTCTTGAGTTCGTGGGGATTTACCCACGCTTTGATTCGGGTTTCTTCTTGCGTGATGGGGATTGGTGAAATCCCGGTGATCGTTCGTATGAATATTTCGTTTGGTAGTACCGTGACTTTATCGTTGTCCTTTTCTCCAGTGTCGTAGTCTGGTCTTCTGGTGTTACGTGCGATCCGCACGTGAGCCTGACTTAGGCAACGTAAGGTGAACGCGGTGACTTAGCAGCGGTTATACTCAAGCACTAAGGCTGAGTGACGTCTCAACGCACGAAGGCGGAGGTAGTACTTGAACTTGCTTCTGGATACGCGGCCCCGAAGGACGAAAGAGAGAGAGAGAGAGATCGGCTTTTAGATCACAAGACGAGAGTTGTACAAGAAATCCAAGCTATCGACTACAACAGTCGATAGCTTCCTTATAAGCTGCTCGCGCGATCCGCCTTCGTCAGCGAGATCGCCACTACTACTAAGCTGCTGGTAATCGTCCACTAAGCCACTACTGCTAGGTAATCGTCCACTAAGCCAAACGCCACAACTACTACTACCCTTGGTAATCGTACAGCAAACATCAGTCATCGTATCGTACCAGTATCAGTAATCATCATAGTAAGAATGAGAACGAGCCACGACGTCATGCAACCACGTGCCTATACGTCCCATGACTTATGGGTTAGGTCAGATACATACCATGACCCGGGACGTAACATCTGGACAGCGCGTCTGCTCTACCATTTGCTCGTCCTTTGAGGTGGTGTATCTCGATGTTGTACTCTTCCAATTCCAGTACTTCTCGAGCTACCCTTCGACTGATCTTCTGTGGGTCTCGCCAGTATTGCAGGTTCATATGGTCTGAGAATACTCTGACCTTGTGTGGTGATCCCACCAATAAGTACCTCCAGTTCCGTAGCGCCTTCACGATGGCCAATAGTTCCAGGTTGTAGATGTCGTAGTTTCGTTCGGCCTCGTTGAGGGTGGCCGAGTAAAACGCTACCGGATGTCTCTTGCCATCAGATCCCTTTTGCATAAGGACTGCTCCCACGGCGAATCCTGACGCATCCACTTCGAGGTCGTATTGTTCTTTTGGATCTGGGTGAGCGAGGATTGGGTTGCTCGTGATACGTGCTTTGAGTGATTCGAAGGCATTTTGTTGGGTTGGTCCCCAATGCCATTCGACATCCTTTCTTGTTAGCTTGTTCATTGGTTTGGCGATGTTGGCGAATCCTCGAATAAAGGGGCAGTAAAAATTGCAGAAGCCTAGGAAACTGCGTACGTCTTTGACTTTTGTTGGTGTTGGCCACGTGCGAACACCCGAAACTTTTGCTGGGTCCATGCGCGTCATCCCCCTTTCAAGGATTACCCCCAGGTAATCAATGGACAGGACGTGGAACGCGCATTTCGATAACTTGAAATAGAGGTCATGAGCGGCCGCGACTTCTAGAACGGCTGAAACTGCGGCTGTGTGTGCCTTGTTCGTTTGTTGGATATTGCCACAGTCGTTGGTGGCGATGGCGATGTCGTCCATGTAGATTCGTATATGCGTGCCTTTTGTGGCGAATTTGGCAATGGTTGGTTGGTAAATCTCGTTCATGAATGCCTGGAAAGTTGCTGGTGAGTTGCAAAGTCCGAAATACATGACCGTAGGTTCGAAAAGTCCTCATCTCGTCTTGAATGCCGCCTTGTGTTCATCTCCCTCCTTGATTCTGATATTGTTGTACCCTTGTCTGACGTCAAACTTTGAAAACATGATTGCCCCTCCAAGGTCGCGCATCAAATCTGTTATTAGTGGCAACGGGTATTGATTTCGCACCGTCCACCGATTTATTGCACGATAGTCTTGGACGGGTCGAAGTTTCCCATCTTTTTTCTTGATAAAGAAGAAAGATGATGCGTAGGGTGACTGCGAGGGACGGATATATCCCTTTTTGAGGTGTTCATCGATGAAGGCATCCAGGGCTTCATCTTCCATCCGGGTCATTGGGTATAGGCGACACGTGATAGACGTTGGCGCATTTGGTTGGAGCGTAATCGCGTGGTCACAAGGTCGTCTCTCTGGCAATCTTGTTGATGCGTCTTCGTCGAATACTTTGCGAAAAGCTTCGTATTGCGATGGTAGTACGGCAACCTTTTCGTCTTTTGGTTTGGCTGCGATAGCGTGTTCTACTGCGGGGATCATTATTCTGCGACCCCTCGTTTCTTTCTTCAGTTGTCTTGTGATGTGTTCTTTTGTGAGGAGGTGGGCTAGTACGTTACTCCTGTCAGTTCTGCTAACCATTGTGATAGTGACTGGGAGGTGCGTCCGATCGATTGTTCCTCTTTTCCAGTTGAATTGGGGTTCATAGGCTGCCAGCCATGGGTATCCGAATAGTAGGTCTTCTTTTCCTATGTTAGTGACCAGGAATCTCATCTCCTTCTCGTTTCCATTGACGTTGACTCGGAGAACGACATATTGAGTTATATGTCCGGCTTTGTTAGTCGTGTCGTCGATGTTGTAGATCCGTTTGGGCGTGTCTAGTAGCCGTGTTTTTATCCCTATTCGTTTGAGAAAGCTTTCGCTCACAAAGTTGTCTGTGGCTCCTGAGTCCACTAGTGCTTTTATCTCGGCCGTGTTGTAACGCGTGTGTAGTTGAACTGGGATTCGCATAGATCGATAGCGCATAATATACACAGAGTTACAACGAAGTGCCCTCACCCAGGCCGTCGGGTTCAGGCGTTTGAAAAATCCGTCCCCATCAACTTCTGTAGGATGAGGTCTTTGACGTCGTCTCCTTCACTGGCCACTCCTCTCAGCCAGTCTTCCGCTTTGTCTTCATCGGTCCTTGGTGCCTCTTCGGCGCTCCTGATTTGTTGGCGTTTGTTTCGTCGTGGTTGGCGACAGTCTCGGCTGATGTGCCCCATCTTGTTGCAGTTGTAGCATCGGGTCTGACTGAAGTTCGCCCGATTTCCTTGTTGTCTTTGAAGATACCCCCCTCTTGGTGGAAAGGGAGGTCGTGGGGGTCTGATGACGTCCTCTGCTCCCGCGAGTCTTCCTCTGACTCGATCTGCCGACGTGTCCATTGCGTCAGGGTGTGGTAGTGGGGCAAGTAATTTTGCCAATGCTCCCGTTTGATTTTTGTTAGCGGATCCTTTGAACATGTCTAGGTTTCCGCGTACCGTCTGCATGTGGATCCACTTTTGTTGCCTCTTGAGGGCCAATGCTCTCCAGTCTTTGTAAGTCCTGGGATCGTCGTGTTGATACATCGCTTCATAGAGCGTCCTGGGTAGACCTTTTATAAAGTATTTTAAGGTCTGTTCTGCGTTGATGTCGTATCCAGCGTATCGAACGAGTTGCTCGAATAGAGCGATGTAGTCGTCGATTTTTCCTTCCTTCATCCTGATTCCTGCGTCTAGTTGGGCTTGGGCCCTTTCTTTGCTGAGTACGTCGGCGAATTGTCGTCAAAAGGCCTGTAGAATGTTATTCCACAGCCTGTTGTCGAACTGGCTGAGCCCTCTGGACACTTCTCTTACCAACCATTGGTTGGCAGACATGACCCAGGCGTTAACCAGGTCCCCTTGAACGTAGGTGAGAAACAACATAGCTTTTTGATATTTGTTCCTCATTGCCGAATGGCTCGCGTTGACTCCTGCGTAGATCTCCCATTGAAGTATGAAACCTTCAACTTTGGACCTGTCCCCGTTGAACAGACTTGGGGGGTTTCCTATAAACTTGTCTGTGGTGTTGCCGCCTCCTTGGGGCATTCTTGGCGGTCCTCCTCCTCCCATAGGTGGTCCTCCTCCTCCCATAGGTGGTCCTCCTCCTCCCATAGGTGGTCCTCCTCCTCCCATGGGTGGTCCTTGATCTGGTTGTCTGTATACTCTGTTGAGCTGCTTGAATGGTCGAGGGGGTGGTTCATTGTAATCGAAGTCGAATCCCCCTGGTTGATCGGGTTCGTCTGGTCCCATGGCTCTTCGTGCTGCTTGTATATCTTCTGGGTCCATATTTACCACATGACCCGTTCTCTCATCGATGACCAATGGAGTTGGTTCTTCGATCTGTGTTTGAGTAGCCATTCTGATGGGGTCAGGGATTCGTAACGTAGCTGTTTGAGTGATAATTTCCTCAATAGCTGGCTCCTCTTCTTGGATGTAGATGGTTTCGGGCTCGTTTTCTATCGATGGAGAGTGGCCCCGTTCGCTTGTATGGCTGGTGTCCGTTCTTGCTGGTGTCCTGTGTTGGAGCTCTGGGGATAGAGGCTCTGGCTGTGGTTCTTCTTCTTGCGCTCCGTCAATTGGTCCTTGTTCTTCGACGTCTCGTGCTTCTGATAGTAGAATGTTGCAATTGAGATCGTCGCCAGCCGGTCTGGCTGCTTCAAAGTATTCCTGCGTTCGGTTCCACCTGAGTTCAACCCAACAGCACCTTCCGTGATGAAAGATGATAGGGTGGAATCGCTGGGCGGTGGCTGCTTCGGCGTAGTATCCGGTGTTATAGTGCTCTAGCACTCCGCTTCTTCTGTCGTCTGGAATTGTCCTCCAACGGACTCGGTTGATGACGTATCTTGCAGGGGCGTCTCTTTCCCTGGAGTTGACTAGAAAGGGTTGGAAGTCCCAACCATCTTTGGTTGTAATCGGCGCCACGGCGTAAGGGAGAGCTTGACTCTAATGTTACGATCGTGGTCTGACTTAGACCCGTTACGCGATGGTGAATATCGTGACTTAGCAAATGCGTGTCAACACACGAAGGTGTGACTTGATCCAAGGACTCTTGAAAGAGCCTTCCTAAGAGAGCGGACTAGAGGCGGGGAAAGACCCGACTAGATTGGCGAATGATACAAGAGAGTCAAGCTGTCGACCACATCAGTCGACAGCTACCTTATAACCGTTTCTTGACTGTACGCCTTCGTCAGCGATACAGCCACTACTACTATGGCTCGGTAATTGTCCACTAATACTAACGCCACTACTACTACTATCAGTCATCGTACAGTGATCCTCAGTCATCGTACAGTAATACTATCAGTAATCCACAGCGTAAGAATGAGTAAGTATTCGGGAGCGACTCGTCATCCCGCTTACATGAGGCAGTCCGCTAAATCGTAACACTCAGGACCTTTTAGGCACTAACGCCGCCCTGTGTGGGAGGTTTTACGACTTCCTGCAGTTATCACGGGCGGCATTCAAACCAAACGAGGCCTTCGACACTGATGTGCCTCAACGATGACGGGCCTCTCCAGGAGTGGACTGGTTTAGGACAGCGCGCTCCCCCTCTGGGGTGAGCCGGTCCTTGCCTGCGAACACTTCCTGTGCATTCAGTCCCGTACGACCAGTGAACAGGATTGAGTCGATCATCAACAACTTTCTCCTCTCAGCACGAGACCCCGACTCACACCCACCTGACCCGGGCTGACCACCCACATCAACGCAAACCACATGACCGACGTCCCTTTGCTGGGTAAGTTGTGTGGTTCACTTACAACCTCTTTCTCTTTCGTGTCTTTGCTTTCTTTATTGGACATGTCATAACACCGTTCTCGTCCTTTTTCTGGACTTTACCTACGCTTCCACTGGGTGGGTGCACACTTTAACCTAATCGCCTTTAAAACGGCCAACATATTTAGCTACTTCTTATAAATACCGACAATGTGTCGCATGACCAGCTTTGTATTTAAATACTGCTCCGGGATATAAATTGATTCAAAAACAAAAAAAAAAAAAATGGACATCGATCCTACACTACTTCGTTTAGACCTGTCATCCCTTGCCGTTTAATCGGTCGGGTCTTAAACCCATCTCCTGAGTTTGTATTTGGTTTTTATAGTGATCAAGTAACTGGAGCTGGGCATGTCCAGTGAGTGACGCAAGAACGCATGTACTGTATCCTGACGCAGGCCTGACGTGCGGTGAAAACGCGCGACTCATGGTGCCCGACGCATGAGCGCCTGAGGGCATGAGCATACGACGAGAACGTGACGCGAAATGTAAATAGACACGAAAACAGTTACTATGTACTGGTGTCCTGGCGGCCTTGTGGGTGGTCACGGTGGGCGGTGCTTGGATCCAATGTCACGCGTCACGTTCGATCTTTTCTGGGTGCAGTGTGACATGTGACCATGTGACCTCGCAGTGCCAAGTAGTACGCCGGTACAGTCGAGTCCACTATCTCAATGCAAGCGGTGTCGTGGAAACCTGCGTGTATGTTTGCACTTTTGTTTCGGTTCCCTAGAATGCCGGGATTCCTGGGCCTTGCACAATGGCAAGAAAGAGGGAATCTCACTGGCTTCGCCTGACACAAGCCTCGAGGCCTGGCAGTGCAGTCATGCACTGCAGTGGCAGTACATTCATTAAGAAAGGAGCTCACACTAGGACGAGGACGTCCCTAGGGTCTTTCTCTCATTCCATCCTCTCATCGAAACTCGAGTTCAAGACCCAAGATCTGTTGAGTCACTTCTTGACGCCTACGCCGCCTCTGGAAAAATGGCTCACTACGACATCTTCCGCCATCATCTTTTGGCCAAGTTTCCTGCCTACGGACATGCCCTTTGGGAGCCAAATCCTGGGAATTTATATCCCGCTGTGGAGATCGGCGACGTGGGTTACATACGCGAAGGCAAATTCCGCCGTCTCTTCAACGTTTTACTTCCCGCAGAACATCCTTCCCATAGCAACTTCGGTGTTCCAGAATACCACGAACAACTAACACCCAACATAGGAAACCATATCGATATTGGCACACTTAGTCCTCATAACTTTTATTCAACTGGCGTCACATTGGGGCCAGAATCGGATCGATGGGCAGATGAGTAATGCCGCTCCATAGCCCACATTAAATGCACCTCACTTACATTTTCTTAGGCCCAAAAAACAAGGCGAAGTTTCTTTTTCGTGCCCGATGAAAGAAGGCGCAGTCCTATGCCTTCCGATAGAGGCCGAGAGGCAGGACACAATAGCGAATGCCAGGTTCGGGAAATGGATAATTAGCCATATCGACCGCTGGTTCGCGTGGGCCCGACAGCTTGAACTGGGAGTCGCTCGGATGGAGGACATCGTCCTGGTCACTGGGACTCATCGTACAAGATCTTGTACTAATGTCGCTTTCCCCGGCGGTCAGGAAGATGCACAAGCATCATTCGGGGCAAAGGTGGACCACCGCGGTGATATTGTTGCCATTAACTGGACATTTTCCCATGAGCGCAATCGAGGGGCGGTGTTGAATCGTGGCCCTGATGGTGACGTATGGCTGTACGCAATTTGTGCTAGCAAACGATCGTAAAAGACCCTTTGACTGAACCCATTTCATGATAGAACCTACCAGAGGATCAGTGCATCTTCGTACGAGGGTCTCGCGTCACTCGTAAATTCAAGATATTGCCTAGTAGGCTCAAGGGGGCGGCAGGACCCAGTCCAGACCCAGAGGAATACGACGAAGAGCCGGATGTAGAACTCGTACCCATACCGGCTGTACCAGAGGTAATGTTACGGCGCTATTTTGGAGCTTTCTAGTCTTGATGTTGGCTGTCAAAGTACCGGGATCCACTTCACACAGTACTAGACTTCGTTGCTGAGGTGGGCCTGTGTGGACAAAGATTTCTACTTTATATTTGCTTGTTGGTACTAATACGAACTCTAGGAGGCACTTGATTGTGATATGGTCCTCGTTCATGATAATGACCTGGCGCAGCTTGATGGAATTCATATCCTGGAAGGTTCTGTGAGTATAAATTTATGAGTCATGCTGTATGCCAATGCCATTGACATTTGCTTGTAGCCACTAGAGTCTTTCCAGCTAGCTACACTGTCAAATCACCTCCGAAGCGTCAAGCCGAAGATTCATAAGATTTCGTTTGGCCCAGGTGAGGTCTGGACAACATCACAAACTTTCTGTTTCTCACGACGAGGTGCCCATCCAAAAGATTTGTTATCCTCTAACAAGAGCGCAAGTGATGCGCCCGAGATTGTTTGGGTAGCTACCCTTTCACCTCTTTTGGACGAGCAGTGTGAGTTTTTTATGCGGGGGTTGCATCGTGACTATTACGTTTAATATCTCTGTCTTCAACATCCTTCGCATACCAACTAACGCTACTGTGTGAACGTGTCGCCGCACACATAGTAGGGAGTAAAATACAACCCCAACCGTATCAAAACAAGCTCAGCTTTGCCACTTCATCGAGAGCATCAAATGACGTGTTCAGCACAAAGGTGAGAGAGAGAACTTTTGATCCGTTTTTCTTGACACGACCTTTCCCCTAGTCTCTTCTCGTAGATGGCTACATTTCCCTGACATTCCGACCCGACCAAGCTGAGCAATACTTCCTCAACTTGATGAAGAGCAACTATCTTCCACCAATCGAACCATCGTCTTCCCACGGAGATTGGCCGGACGGCCACTTCTTTGTCGATCCTAGTATTAGGCACTACCAAAAACAACCTTTCGACACATCTTCTCGTGTTCTTGACCGCGCTGTCGTATATTATGGCACTGTGGTCCCACAGACAATGTGGTCCCCGCATACCGTTATTGACAGGAGGCAACATGTTGAAGAGGCGATATTGCAGATGCCCATTTTCTTCGAGGGCATAGACGGGAGACTTGGTCTTTCCCTGGAAGCCACGGCTGCTGGTCGATGCCACGGCCTTCGCAACGCGCGGCAATTCGCTCTACTTGGGCCAAAGTCGACAGCACATATCCGCATTGGCGTTAGTGTCGTTACTCTCGCTGTGATAAGTGATGTCTGCTGAACCTGTTCTTTCCTTAGTGGCTTGGTTACAAAGACTTCAAGCGTCAGGTTCAGATTCGTGACGAGACGATCGCGCACAACCCGATCACCATTTCTAGATTCGCCCATCATATCGGGCGATCTGTGGATGCGTTTCTCAAGGTTAGGTCTTCTGTTCTGCTAAGTACGCCTGTGCTGAGTTCGTTTTCACCTCACACCAGGCTTGTGAGCTGGACCACGGAGTTACCGATAGCAGGCACCAGCTGTGGCGCATCGGGCCAGGTGGTATCCAGCGGAGCGACGTCATATTAATTGGCGCAATTCACATCAGTGCGGGGAGCTGGATGCCAATATTGCAGCTCACTCGTTACATTTTCTGACGTCCGGCCACGTTCCCATTCCTACTTAGGTGTTCAGGCCCAGATATCAACTTGATGCATTTCCTGTAAGAGGTTGTTTACACAAGCAAGTTGGGGTAGTACATGTTCTTGTTGGCAGGTATAGTGTAATAGTCACAAGCCGACTAAATCAACGAAATGTGTGCATAGGTCCAAGAAACATTTTGTATGCGGTAACAAACGAAGGAGGGTGAGCGTAGGCATGACATCGTGCTAAACACGAGCGATCGAGTAACGAAATCGAGTAAAGAGCGTCGGTCTACATGGATAATATGATATGAACATGCGCATTAGTCCGACAACATGATATACTGTAACAAGAAATTGTAGGCATAGTTACACGAATGCAGAGGCTGTGATGAATCGCTTGAAGACTGAGAGTGTGGAGTTGTGGTTGTAGTAGCCGTTGACGGATAAAGTGCAAGATGATCGAGACGCTA
Source organism: Lactarius quietus (assembly GCA_015025155.1). Lineage (NCBI taxonomy): Eukaryota > Fungi > Basidiomycota > Agaricomycetes > Russulales > Russulaceae > Lactarius > Lactarius quietus. Next base: position 19,986 of record WITN01000232.1, read on the forward strand.
ATGTGTTATCTGGCCGTATCGGATAGACGCCGAATATGAAAGGACGGAAGAACTGGGGCGATTAGGTCGGCCAACCACGAGCAATGCGTGCCGCGCCGCCTCCGACCCTCCCCAGGAAGCTCCACACCGCCGCAGTGCCTTCACCAGGGAAGCCTTCGCCAGTTGCATGCATCGTATTAAAGCTCGACCACGCCGCACGGTCATAGTAAGTCGGACCACCAGGCACGACGTACTGCTGAGTCATGAACGGGCTCATCGCAATGAACACGACCGCGCTCGCGCCGACACACAACAACGCATGCGAGGCGAGCCCGCTCCACGCTAGTCTGCCAGCGACAGTGTTGCCGCCGTACACGTAGGTATTATAGATATTGTAAAATCGGTTGCGTTTCTGCAGGCGGCCCGTGGGAGCGGCATCCTCGAGCGCACGATCGATAACCTTGCAGCCGATACCAACTTCGGCTTTAAGCGCGCGCCACTCTTCGAGCGTTTCGGCCGATACGCCCACAGATGGGCGTAAAGGGAGCTTGAGGCCGTTATGCCAACTCCGTAGAGTCTCCACTGCGATACGGAGGTCGCGCCGCTTTTGTGGATCGGGGATGTGGGAAAAGGACAGGTCGTCGGAGTCGAGGAGGTGGAGGAGGTCGTGGAAGGGGATCTCGGACGTCACTTGGTTGTATGAGGGAGGGAGGTCCGTTGGGGAGGTGACTGTGAGGAGGTCAAGCGATGTTGGGTTGGCCTTTGGAGTGGGGGGGAGGACGGTGGAGGATGATGAAGCGAGCGCCTCGTCGTCTTCTTGGGGTGACGGCGAGCGGGAGTCGGTAGTTTCCTCGGTCTGAATCTCCACCTCCATTGTAACGCGTGGTGCGGGGGCGTCGGTTTGCGTAGATGCAGAGTCGAGCGACATGTCAGTCTGCGCGCCGAACGAGGCGGTAAGGATCTTGGGTGGTGGGTCCGTTTGAGTTGTTGATGTCTTGCCGAAGAGTGTGGGGTCGTATTGTGTAAAGGCATTCGCGTACTCCCGGCTGTCCTCCATAGTGAAAGACTCGATTTGATTGGCTTTACTCAAGCCACGCTGCATAAAGAATTAGCAAACTGGAAAGACGCAGGCAATGGAAATGAGAAATGTACCTTCTTCTTTCGAGTGATGATCGTTTGTACTATGTCCTCGTCATCGGTATCCCCATCGGGGTTCTCGATGCCAAGTTCCTTGAGAGTCGCCGCCGCATCCGCCTCGTCGTCGTCATCGATCCACCCTTCATCACCCTTCATCTTACTGAGAAGCTCCGCACCCAAACTTCTGCTAACGCTGCCAGGTGTACTGGTGGTTCCGCTACCGGAACTGGCAGCGTTGCTCGTGAGGGTCGCGCGCAACTCATCCATGTCGAATCGCATGCGATCGATGGTCTCTTTGAGCATGAGGTTCTCCTGTTTCTGCTCGTCCAGGCTCGTTTGCGCCTGCTGAGCGAGAGCTAGATCTTGTTCGAGTATCACGATTCGTTCTTCGTACGCTTCGTTCTCCTTGAGATACTTGCTCGTTTCCATCTGCTGGAGCGAAAGACTTTCTCGACAACTCCTGATCTCCTCGTCCTTTCGGCGAAGAGTATTCCGCAAGTCTTCGGACTCGTCTGCGACCGCCCATCGAATTAGTACATCGGATCAATAAAGTCAAGGAAACACGCACGTAGTTGCTCTTGGTATTGCTTTTGTAACGAATTGTACATGGTGCGCGAATTGTCGAGAGTCTTCTGGACCTTGGCGATCTCACTCTCCAGGGCAGCGATCTGGGTCTGGTTCGAGCGTTCTTTGTTCCTCAGCTCCTTCTCTTCACGTTTCGCGGCACTAAGCTCGCTCTTTGCCTCTTCGAGACGCGCCTCCATATCCTCTAGCTCACTCTCATGATCCGAGAGTTTGCGCTGTAATGTACGTTCCGCTTCAACCAGCTTTTTGCCAAGGTCAGCATTGACTCGCTGCAAAGCTTCAAGGCGTTCCATGGGCTCCATCGAGGCCGTCGAAGAGGCAGCAGAGCGATCATGTACTAGTCCAAGGGAAGTGTCATCTTCGTCGGAGTCGTCTGAATCCGAATCTGATGACATGCGTGGCATGGGGAGACTAGTGACAGTTTTCTCGAAGGCTTCGTACATAGCACTGGCGAGATCGGGCTGAGGAGGTGAAAGAAGGGGGAAGGCGTCCTGGGAACGGGAGTGTGCCCGAGAGTGGGGACGAGAACCGGCGGATCCGAGTGGGGGTAAACCAATCGAACTCTGTGAGCTTGTGGGGGAGATGGGATTAGAGGGTGCACGCAAACGACCACCAGAAGAGTGGCTAAACACGGTGGGTGACTGCAGGGAGAATGAGCCAAAAATCAACGGGTGAGAGAGACGATAAAATAATAAAGCGACGTTCTGGGGGCGCGCAGTTCGGAATCATGTTGTATAATTCGGAACCGAATTCCGCTACATCCGAGCGGTCGCTCGCGAGAATGTCAAAGTTTTCGGAAACAAGACTGTCAACTCAACCGTTGTGAAGGGTATCATGGAACCAAACTCATGGCCAACATTCGAGGCGACTGCCAATAAAATGGGTCACGTGACGACACTCACCTCAGTGTCGCTCGCCGGGCGACCATGGTTACTCGCATCACTCTTCCGGCGGCCAGGGGCAGCCGGCCTTCTTGACCAGCTTGAAGGCGCAATAGGAGCTAGAGGGGCGCTCCGCTGGCGTTTTTGCGCGTCGAATGGTGAGTCCTTCGCGCCAGGCGTACGTGGCGTTCCGCCCCCACTACGGCTTGGAGGCCGACTAGATGGTCGACTACCGGGAGCTGGGCGGTAGTACGTTCCGGTGGAGCCGTTACTAGAGGAGCGCGAATGTTGGCCATGGGTATCACGTTCGTCCGCGCGACCGCGGTTCCATTCGTCAGCAGTGGGCGAATGTTCCTCGGTGCTGCTCGAGGATGTGCGCATCGCCACAAGTTGGAGGATAATATCGGGGGTTACCTCGAGACCGGGGGACTCGTCTACGATTTGCATGAAGGTAGCTTTCTCATCTTTGGCGAGGAGTTCGACGCCGTATTCTTCTTTGTATGTGTCAAAGACGTCGGATAGACACTTGGCGGGGAGAGACGGCGCGCCCGTCGCGTCGGTGTGGCTTTGGTGGTGTTCACGGAAGAGGTCATTAAGTTCTTGTTCGATGTCGACGATGGATTGACGGTGTCGGCCAAAGTTCTTCATGGTTACAGAGATCAAAATGACGCGTAAAAGGGGAAGGGGAACGCGATTTCTGGACTTACGGGGTCATCCATGTTGAAGTTTAAATCGTGGACTCTTTCGATCCAACCACAAACTTCCAAAAGTCACAATTCAAGTCCACTGCTCGTTTATTTGTTCATGTTTACCTAACCATATATTATGTAATCGCCACGACATCACCCGCATCCCGAAGCTCGCCCGGCCAAGGCCTGATTCTCCTATCGCAGCTCGTGTACCGTTGTAGAGGGTCATCTGTTCAGACTTAGGAAATTCGCCGTCCCTGGAATGGCCAACGCAGAGTCCATCCCAGCCAGGAAGGGCAAGGTCCATGCGTGCATACGCCACCCGTATGGATCGGCAAAGAAGTCCGCAACCAAGGACCGGGATCATTCCTCAACAGAGCCCAGGGATACTTACTCGGGTCGGTGTAAGTTGGTGGGACTAAGTCGGCTCACGAAATTCCGGAAGGTGGCGACTGACACACTCAGGACACTCGGCCGTAATCCGAGTCGAAGCACTGTACCATCGCAGCCGCGATCGTCAACGGCGTCAGGCTATAAAGTCACAATGTTCATCAATCAACTAAAGCGACGGACATACCGCGCGGAACCAGCGCCCTCAACGATTCACATGTCTTCACGTCTTCATGTTCCACGTGTTGTGATCTTTGGCTTTATCTCGTGGTTGCACCATCGTGGTTCGTGGTTTTCATTTTTTAAAATGGATATTCATTAGCTGATCCTCGTCGAAGGGGAATGGGTGCTTGGTCTGACTTGGGACATCTTCATTACGTAGGGCGGGATGGCGGGATGCGCATTTGGAAGTCGTCGTGTATCTCTTGGCCTGGAAGGCACCGCGCGCCGCGTGGCTTCCAGGAGGGCGGAAGAATGCGAAGGGACAAGTAAGGGGACAAGTGCCAGTGAGAGATACAACTATCTGCGAGTGGTCTTGACTCCTTTCTAGTAGACTGTGCGACTACGGTACGGTGGTCGAACGGCGGGGAGGAAAGAAGGGCTCATTCGTGTGAGCGGGCGGATACTGTCGCTTATATTTGAGCGCCCTAAATTCGAATGAGAAGATCTTCAAGGGTTAGAAGATTAATGAGCTGAGCTCAGAATCGTAAGTGCCCACTTCTGATACCCTTCAGCATCCTTTCGATGTTTCGATGTTTGACGCGGAAACTGGACTTCTCGACTGCACGATCTTCCAGGCTATGGATCTAGAATTCGATACTGCCGTAGAAACCCTTCTCCACCTACCTCAACACAAGCTCATGGCGGCCGGGTCTTCGCTGCTGCGCACATGCATACATTATTGCATCCGATTCCTTCCAGGCAATCTACGTCGACAGAATCGAAGACGACATGCCGTAGACATACCCCTTTTGGCCTTTGCTCACCTCCGCCGCCTTGCTTGATCGTACCCAGGGGGGCATAACGTTAGGTTCTAGAATCTCGGAAATACTAACGGCTTTGGCTTGTTAGACGCATTTGCCAACGCCTCATTAAAGGCCTCATTGCTCAGTGATAGCAGCCGCATTGCATGCATCTTTGCGCGGGATTATTGCTATGAAACGACACACCGCTCCCCAATCCGTGCTACGCTGCCCCTTTCCCGATTCGCGCGAACTTTGCGATGTGTTTCTGCTGTTTGGACGGGCTGTAGGCCAGGTACGTCACTGCCTCGTTACGGAATCCCGTTTCGAAGTGGGAAACTAGAGCGACACATCGAGTTGTACTGTACTCTTGTAGTCTGTGCTCCATTGGTGCGTTATTCTTCAAGTCGTTTGCGGTTAAATGACCTTTCCCAATTGAGCCCTACAACAGCGGGCGCTGCGTTAATCCAATCATGATGTAGTTCATATCTTCGAACTTAAAATGCTATACACCGCAAATTCTACACCGCAAATTCTACACAGCAGTCAATGACGCTACGTATTTCTATCTCCTGGCCTCGAGTTGTGGTTGGCTGGGTCTCGCCTCTCCCTGCCAGTGGAGTTTGTTCGCTCTGCAATGCTCGTCAAAATCGATCACACTGCGGATTACGCTGTGTACATTCGGTTAACGAGTTTATCAGAAGCGTCCTTGGAATAATGGAGTTATTGTTATATAACTGCCATGCGCCCGTCCAGCTGACACCTTAATGCCGTCTCGACTTAGGTTTGGCCTCAAGCTGAACTAAACACAGAGCCTGGTGTACAAGTCTGAGTTTGACAGCTTTCTCGTCCATGCGACCATCTGGGCCGTCGAGTAATTGATAAGGTTTCTGTCATCGAGCATGGCACATGTGGCGCCGTGCCATATTGTAGACCTTCTCACACTCATGGACATTCAGGCCGACTCGACAGATACGCCAAGGACCCAAGGTGTTCTTCTAACAAGCCTGTCCCACACCACGCTACCTCTTGCGTGAGGATAGAATCCGCCTCCACGAGTAGCCTTGGTCGTTCGGAAGAGGTACTTTGATAAGGAAACGGTAGGACGAAATGGTTTGTACCATCAGGAAAAACCTACTTTGCTAAAATGAAATAATCCAAAGGATCATGATAACTGCGAAGTCGAATTGAATGGCAATAAATATCGTTTTACAGATATGATGGAGGACAAAAATGACGAAAGCGTTGCAAAAAGTGTGGTTAGTTGTACATAAACGTGAATGACCGAGCGCGTTGTTGTATCGAAAACATATACTCTCGTCTGACAACCGTACTTCGATGGCAGACTCGAAGCTATGAGCGACGCGATTTGCTGCTGCTGCCGCCGCCACCGCTGCTGCTATTGTATTTGCGGTGCGCATCTTCGCAATTCTTGCTGCAGAAACGACTACGAGTTTCTTTCGTGAAGTGGCGGCGGCACTCTTGACAGGTCGGTCCCAGACCATCGGGAATGGAATCTTTCCTAGACCGTTTCCTAGGGTCTCCTGCAGAGGACGGTTGTTGCGCAGCGGGTTGCTGGGAAGGGTAGTAAAGGGAAGGCTGCAGTGTGGGCTGTACTATTTGCTGCAGAGCGGGTTGCCCGGTGGCAGTGGGTTGTTGGTAGCCAGAATTACTCGATGATGCCATCATCTTTCTGCAGGCCTCACTGCAGACATCAGAGTCGAGACGAGCGGGCATTTTCTTGCACATCTGGCAACAACCCGCGAATCCAACATTGACCACACCCCTACAGAAAACCTTCAGCGACGGACGCTTAGGAGAACATATCGACATACCCAATGTGTTCCTCACAAAACTCCCGTTGCTCATTTATGCGGCGGTCGAAGTACGCCGGATTCTCGCAATGTGGCAGTTTGCATCGAGGCCTGCTCTGGTGGGTATTCCTTGTTGAAGAGGAAGATCCGGACCCGGACCCGTGGGCGGCTGCGAAGGGGGTGACCTTTGGACGCACCCAAGTTAGGGACCCTATTTTGAATAGCCAGGGAGCATGAAGGAGGAAGAGGCTCACCCCCAGTAGACCTAGAGGATGAAGTTCGGGTGTCCACGGGGAAGTAATTGGAAGGTGCGGCGCCCCCTGCGGCGCCGTAGGTTACTCCTTGCCTCAGTTCTGCTGTCGATGGAGCTGGGGTGGTTGGAGGTATACGTGGGGCTAACGGATTCGAAGAATAAGGCCCTAAAGAAGCTGGTGAGCGCGTAGGTTGATTAGATAAATGCAGGCGCACCCGAGCCTGAGACAGAACCAGTGTACTGCGGTGAGATCCTATGGCCGCTGGTACTCGCGACAGAGCTTCGACTTGGACTTAGCAGCTGCTGGGGGATTTGAGGGTATGGCTCAGTGACTTAACGGCGCGTGAGCGACCTAATTCTACGTCTGTGAATGAAAACACTCACCTATTCCCATGGGCGACATGGGGGAAATCGCCACTCCGAGTCCCTGATTACGTTGAGAGTATGAGGCCGGGGGGTTGACCATCCCTGATCCCGGATAATGCGCGAAATCGCCATCTACCTCCATGTATGTAGGTTGGAGCCATTCTCCTTGGCCTGATTGTGCGTCCGGCGCCGTACGATCTAGGAGTCAGCATGATTAATGAAAGGATAACCTGGGGATAACGTCATGCGCTCCTACTTTGCCGTGTGCCGCGAGCCCTGTTGTGAGTAGAATTGTCTTGTGGGTTTGGATACATGTTCAGTAGTGTTATCCTTGCCTGGATGCGGTTCCCGGGGAAACAGCTACGGCAGGTCGAACGTTTAAATCCGTTATTGGAGAACCAAGTATCCTTATCAAGGCCATTTTCCGGGAAAATGTCCCAGGGGGCACTAGATGACTTTCGAAGCCCTGGTCCCAAATGGGGTTAGCCCATATGCTCACACGACTTTGTCCCTCCCACGCCCTCCCGCGAAGCGTTGGCACATGATGAGAGTTGGCACTTCGAGCTTCAACGTGTGAGATGTTGAGACCACGGGGCAACTGCGCAGCCCTGCGACAACCGAAGACCGATCTATCGGAGTATGATAGGCGTTTCCTCTAAGCCCATAATTGCTTAATCGAAAAGAACGCTCGTATTTTGCGGGGACCGAGTTCCTTGTTACTGTAGAAAAGTATTTGAAAGAACGGAACTCAGCACGCGAGGCCCTCCGTCTATTCTTGGTGAATATGTGAATGCACATGCGCGAAGCGTTTATCTTCGAATGTAACATGTGGTACTGTGCACGACCTCGACAAGGGTTTTTTCCTCATAGACGTCGCCTGTCTTCACGCTCGCAGAAGTGAGTCGTGTCCATTGTGCACTGACATCATGCCAGCGTATTCCCTCGTGTTTTTTTTGAGAAGTGAGACATGCATAAGGAAACGTGCCGGAGGTTGCTGAACCCTTGGCGTACCTTAAAAGATACAGAAGGATGGTCCTTCCATAAGGTCGAGTCAGTTCCGATCCCAATTACCAATAGGCAAATTTCCGACAGAAAGAAACTTACCACACCCAGGCATCCACGCTACCCACGAGGAAGCAAGTCACCTTTTAGTCGCCATTCTTGTTTCTTCTCCTTTACGAAACATCACCACGCCAATAAGAGCAGAGAAAACGGTCTTCCGCATGTCAATACGCGGGAAACCTGCCGCGTTATTCAGAATTTCTCTTGAGACGCGAACTCGTTTCGCTTCACCGAATAGTTGCCACTAGGCCCATTTGCGGAATACTATTAGTCTAATGCCAAGAGTCGAGTCAAAAGGCGTCCTTGCACGTGTTCCGGGTCTGAGTCGACAGCACTTTAGTCACGACACGAAGAGTAAGTGTAGATATCCAGGGAATTCTGGTACTTTACCTCATGCAGTCGGCGGCAGGCTCTTACACTAGAACATTTGGTATCATGGCGCTAAGACTCTAGGGTATATTAAAAGCTATTGAGGCCGGCGAGCGCTTCGAGTCGTTGAGTAAGAGAATCCCGGAATCCCCGACAATCGTGTATCGCGAACTTGAAGCCCAATGGAATGCCTGTCTTAGAAATAACAATTGCCGAAAGAACCAGTAGCCGTAATCCGTATGCATAAGGTCACGGACGCGGGGAATCATAGTATGTCGTACACCCTTACAGAGAAGCGAGTGAAGATGAGAGAACCGCTTCCCCACCGCAATTGGGGAAAGGAAACGAACCGCCCATGGAATCGGTGATCGCAGAGCTGGATGGGAATATTTGCTGTATCCTCAGTCTCCGCCTTGAGACCCGAACGTCATGTACTGTATGAGAAGGCGCATTCTAGTGCCCACTGTGGCACCCAGTGGCCTATGTTCTTAGATCCAGGCGCAGGCGCATAAGTCTCCGAAGTCTACGGAGGTCATTATTGAAGTTCCGCTTCTCTATAGACGGCCATGAAACCAGTTGCACGAAGATTGTGGCCTCCCGATCTTGAGCGGAGAGTAAAACGCGATTGGTTCCTGCCTCGGCACTCAATACACGTTGCGTTGATGCGGCCAGGTGGCACAGGCGTAATACAGTAGCCATCGAGTCTCGCCGGGTCCACCAGCTTCTAAGATGGCACCCGCGCTTGGAAGGCGCTTAGTCTGGTCAGCTGCTCAGCAATGCGGCGTCCATCAACCCTGTATCAAAAACACGAAGAGACATGGGGCCGGAGCGGTAGGGCTTCTACGAGGTGACATAACTGCAACGGTACTGACGCGTGTCTAGCTTCCAGTATGCCCAGCTTCCAGTAGCAAGTGACGAAAGATTCTGCGACGAAGAATGTCGCTTTCTGTAGAAAGATAAGATAAGGAACTAGCAGATAAGATGATTTGAGAGACTCGGCTGTGTGGTGGGACAGGGGCCAATTTCAAAGATACTGCGAACGTGGCGATGCAGTAAACGTGACCGTGCACGCATTGAATGTGAGATAGACTCTCACGGACCGCACCGCAAACACCGAAAATCTTGAAAGTAGAATCGCGCCGTTTGCACGCCGAACACTCTAAGACGAACAAAGTCAAACATTCGGACCGCTCGTCTTCGCCTCGCGGAGGTTTCGAGGCATTTTGTACGATTAGATCTATGTTGAACTCACAGAATTTTAGGCCAAGAGACGATGAGGTCTGGGGGTTCCGCATACCGGGAATTTTTCCCTTGGCCATCACCTTGAAGAAGTTGAAACCAAGGACCGGGATCCTAGGCATGGACCCACGATGCACGTTAGTCGGAAAACTATACGATTGCCCAGGAGATCCGCAAACCTACAGCCCGAACCGAGGGACTGTCAACGCTACGATCTCACCTTTGGTTGACACTGCGGAGTTGGACTCTTCTTGATGGTTAACATGGAGGTCGCGGCCTCTAAAGCCGAATACGATATATCTCATTCGATGATTCGACGGCAATAGCCGAAAGAAAACTCAACTAAATAAGGACAAATCTTCAAAGTACTGTATCATAACTAGAAGAGAACGCAAGCACCGATGCAAATATGACAACAGTCAGGACTCCGAGGGCTGCTGCGCTACAACCGTCCTTGAAGCAAGGAAAACAAGGCTAACTTACTACTGCATACTTATGTTGACAAAAGTCGCGTCAACACATGAAAAAACATTTGAACTGGGACTATCAGATTGGGAGACCTTTCTTGTTGCAACCATCTCCCCCACAATACTTTTGGCCATACCTGCGAGGCCAGACTCCACAACGTTTGCAAACCTTCTCTACCCCTCGTCCTAGCCCCTCACTACGGTCATATAAGCTTAAAACGAACTTGGAAGTACCCGGTATGACGTACTGTATATGTTGTGGACTACACCACTCCCAAAATTCATTGACCCGTCGATCAAAGTACATGGGTCGGTTGCAACCTGGAAACCTACAGGTATGCTCTACGAAGTGTTCATTCGAAACAAGCCACAAAAAGTTAAGCAGCACTACTCACGACGGCCTTGTGCGGGTCCTTGTCCAGGACCTTTTGGCAGAGGATCGGCCATTTGACCCTCGCCAAGGTTGTCGTATTCATAAACATCCCGAGGCTGACGCCGCGAAGACGCTACGCTTCCTTCATAGTGAGGTTCCCGGTATGGAGGTTCAGGAGTAAGGCGCGTCACTGTGGGAGTAGCCGTTTGATATAAGTGCTGACCACCGGGGGGGCGAGAGCCATCAGAGGCGTTTCCGCCGTGACCGCGGGAAACCGAATAGGGAGATGTCGACAGCGGCGGCCCGGCAGCATACGAGGAATTGGTCGCGTCATATGTTTGTGCACCGGAAGGGTAATAGGTTGCTGATGCTGATTGCCCAGAGTAACCGCGTGGGACAGAACTGCTGGTTGGAGCGTAAAAATTGTCTGACTGTCCGGAGTGACTGCGTTGGATAGAGCCGGGAGCGTAAAGAGTATCTGACTGTCCGGCGGAGGGGCGGCGTCGGCCAGGGTGGCCGGCGCCAGAACCGCTGGCGGGAGGGTAAAGACTTGCTGACTGTCCGGAGTGACTGCGTTCGATAGCACCGCCGGCGGGGGAATGCGGCTCTGGGAAACCAGGATCCCCTTGGGTGACAGTCACCTGGCCCCAGTCGTATACGGGGTCGGAGTACCCCAGGTGGGCTTGAGTGCCAGTGGTTCCCAAGGCGGTTCCGGATCTTCCGGAGTTATATGATGAGGGATATGCTTCGAAGGGAACAATGCATTAGTGCTATTGTTTAGCGAAATCGGGGACGCAGTACCACCACTTTGTTCCGGATAATCGACCCTCAGGCTTGACGTATGGGGTGAAATAGAGTGGGGTCTTAAGTTCCGCTGCTGCTGTTGGGGCACATTTATTGGATTTGACTGGTGAGTAGCGTACTGGGGAATTTGAAGGGCTGTGGAATCAACGCGTTAGTTATATTGCTTGGCGAAATCGGAGAAGGTAGTACCACTTTGTCCCGAATAATCCTCTGTTGCCAAAGCGTATGGCGAAGTAGTAGAAGCGATGGGAGCCGGGCCCCGAGATCTGGACCGTCGTTGTTGGGCCACATTGGTTACACCCGTCTGACGAGTGCTACTGTACTGAGTTGGTTGACCTGGGTAGAAGCCGGAGCTCATGTTGGAGTTGGCAAGTGGGACGAGGGGGTTCTTTGACAGGTCATTGGACACCCTTTATCCATATCTTCCAAGGCGGCGCAGCAGTGCCTCTGACAGGCCGCGTTGCAAACACAATCAGACTCCCACAAGACGTTCGACTTGTCAGGTGGGCTGGTCGGCGGGTCTTCGATTGCTTAGCTGATGGATGGACTGATTCCGGAGTTCAGTCTGATCACTTGCCACTGGACGTAATATCTAACCCCCATACCGTGGTGTGGCGTTCGCCCTGAGATCAAATCGATGAGAAATGAAATGCGCTCTCAGGCTTCTTTTTCATCATCATCATGGGATGGGAGGGCAAGCGGGCAAGCACTGAGATCTGAGACGACAGCCGACCACGACGCGAGTACTCTCATTGTTGGATTTGTAGCGTGGTGAGTGCATGGCTGCTGTGCCGTAGTGTACGTCGTGCTTGATGGGACCTTGGGTAGCACTGCACAGTACAGAACAGTAAGCGCCGCCTGGTTTGCCAATTCGAGCGTCGCAGGTTTAGAAATGAAGGTGTTTTGTTAAAAAGGAAATAATCTATGAGATTTCAAAAAAGCCATCGCAGACTTTCAGTTCATGACTCCGAGTCGTCGTCAGTAATGACTCGGATGCTTGAGTCAAATACTAACCTTCGACGTTCACGAGTGACTAGTTCAGATTGGATCGTGATGAGAGCATCAGACTTAGGCATTGGGCGGAGCTCGTGGCATATCCAGATACTGTAATTTGAACGATGGAACGTAATAGGTACAATTGCATTATCCGAGTCATAACGATCGTTGTAAAGAAGTTACGTGGGGAGTTGTTACCTGCAACCCTCACCTCGTCCTGGGCTCGCGTCGAGTCACCTGAACGCCGTAATAGGAGCCTTGGACGATATGTGCGTTGCGTTCGCGCTCCCTGCAGACAGGGCCACAAACGCGCTCGTTGGTGCGGCGTGGACGAGCCTTGCACATCGCGCAGGGCTTCACGAATCCAGTTTCTATCGCTTGTCTAGCGATCGCAAGCTCAGCGGAAGTGATAGCGTTTGATTATCATATCAGACGCACAACTCGTGTCCATGTCCGCAGTACTCCATCAGCTCTTCTTCGGCAACGTTGTAGTACGCCGGGTAGTGACAATCTGGAATGATGCATTTCCTTTGTGAACCGGAGATAGGATCTACCGACATCTGCGTGTCCTCCAGGGGCGGTGCGGGTGGATCATAGCGCTGCGGGGAGGCTAATGCATCGTGAGCATCATAAAGGCTAAACTGAAAGTGGGACAGGCATACGACGGCGTTGATTTCCATTACCAAACGTAGTCTGAGTCGGAGAATATTCCACCCTTTGCTGCTGGCTGTGTGAACCGGAACGTGACGAACGTCGCGGAATCGCATTGGCAGAGGTATCGCCAGTCGGAGGGGACCCGGGCCATCCAGCAGAGAGACGATTGCCTACGATTGTGGCTGGGTGAACACTTTCTACGCACAACATAATCGCAGTGCAACTCACGATCTTGCCAGCCTGAGTCCGGCAGATCTAGACCCAACGTGTTGAGTGGAGGAGGGACCGAGGGGGCCTGCGGCACGGCATCTTGGCGGCCTCTGCGCGAATCACGGGGCGCAGAAGCCGAAGGTCCTGGAAATTGTGATGAGGTAGTACGTGCCGTCGAGGGACCTGTGGAGATTGGAGCTGTGCCACCAGAGTAGGAGTATGATGCTGCGCCACGCTGTTGGAGACCTTGGGACGACGGATGTGGTGCTTATTCAAAGTTAGCCCACTGGCATGTCACCAGCATCATTCCTTTCGCTTGGACTCACAGGCGACATCAAGACCAAAAGTGGCAGCGCTATCTGTAGGCGAATTGCCCCATTGACTGAAAGGGTCTTGGCTATTCATGGATGACATCGAAATGGTGATGGAAGTGGTGGTGGTGGTGGTGGTGGTAGTCAGATAGTACACTCTAGCAATATACAGTCTTCCGTCAGGGGGGTTGTGAAAATGAGCCCTGGGCCTCTACCCCGTGTGTTGCAGGGCGCAAGGAATGCACGGGACCCTCTTGAATTTGTCTAAATATTTCCACGACCGATTGCGCCAGAAACTTGAGCGCTGTATTCCTCCCCTTGGCCCCTATCTTGAGTTAATGACCGAACCGACACATGGCACTGGTATACAGCGGAGGATGTAATAATACGTTAGAGAGATACGTGTTCCGCCGCAAGTGAAAGGCCACGGCCGGAACCAGATGACGATGACAAGGCGAATGCCGCAACTAACGATCAGGCGTAATCTGCTTGTGGGTTTTGACTGACATCACGGCATGGGCGTCACTTTCTCGGACATGCGTCTCGTCGGACGAGGGCAAACCTGCCGACCTGCAACTGCCCCTGCCGACGAACCATCCGCCGGCGGTCATCGCAATTCGAGAATCGGATCTAGCTTGAGGGCAAGGGCAACTGGACGGAAATGAGCGCTCAATGATGTCTCTCGTACCCAGCTCCTTCGGCCATCATGCATCAGGCGCAAAGAAGAACCACTCCCTCCCCAAATAGGGAGGGACTGGGCTGGTGGCGAAAGCACTTGGCGCTGGGCACCTGAGCACGAAACCAAGAGGTGCCAAGGGCAGAACTAACTCAGTTCTCTACACCTGTAAGTCTACTTATCGATCCCGTGGAAAGCGGATCTCGTATGGACAAATACCGGAAGAATCGCATCGGGCGAAGGCCCGTCGTCGTCTGTGTTGTCTCGCGACGCCTTCGGCTGACGGTCCGAATTGAGTAAGAAGAAATCTCTTTTTGGAGGTCGTCCACTACAGTACGCCTCAAACCGGTGGCACCCCGAAATCTGAGCGCAACACTCATCCAGGAACCCATGGGAAAAATCTGTCAAAGGACAAATTTCGGACGATGTACGTACACGTCAATCACTGAACAACATGCGATACTTCTCCTAGATACTTCTCCTGCCACAAGTGGTAGACCGCACCTTGAGCGGTGTGATCGTGTCTCTTCGTAAGTAGCCGAGAGGGATGGCGAGAGGACCCTAAAACTTCGCACAGGATACGTGTGCATGTGCATCGAGGATTCACAGCTCCAGATGCTGAGCAAAATGTGCATCGAGGGCGATAACAAAACCAAGGCAAGAGAGCCTACGCCGCGGAAAGCATATTCCGCCATTGCTGTCCACCAACCTCACCAAGCACACGCTCGACCTCAGCCGACTCCAGATTAAGCACGATGCGTCGCGCCCCGCGCGCTTCGGACAACACGACGCGCGCAGCAAGCAACGCGTCGAGCACGCCCTCGAGTTCGCGCGGCGCGGGTGAGCTATCCGCGAACACGCCGGCGTACAGGTGGTGCTGATGTCGCACGTCCGCCCAGGGGATCTCGTCGACACCTGTGCGGCGCACGCACTTGAGCAACGCGGCGAGCAGAATCCGCTCGTGCAGCGCGAGCGCTCGCAGAAATGCTGCCGTTGGCGAGTTTTGCAGGTCCCTGATCACGTCCTTCACGTCGTCGGTTCGCGCCGCGCGAGCGAGCGGTTGCACGAGCTCTACGGTTCGCCTGTATGGCCTCGTCAGTAGGAGCGTAAGTGATAGAATAAGGACGTACCGGCAGACGTCCAGAACGCGTCGAGCATCCCCGGAGATGCTCGACACTTTCATCGCCGCGAACTTGACTGCGTCGGTTGAGAGCACGTCAGTGCTTCCCCCGAGCCGAGCGTGCACGATTTGCTCCAGCTGGGGTGTCGTATAAGGTTGGAAATTAATCCGAATCATGCCTGCCAACGTCCATCAATAACTCTCGCAGTGAATGTATGATGATGGCTCACCGAGTCGGGAACGAACACGGCCAGACATGACACGCTCTGGAAGGTCCATGGTATTAGCTACGGCGAGAACGACCAGCTTTGAGCCAGCAAGCGTCGGCCAGTTGAAGAAGTTATACACCACGTCCTGCTTGGCTGTCATTAACTGGTCCAATTCGTCCATCAGGACGACGCTGTATCCGTTCTGAGCCAACCGACCTGTGTTATAAGACAAAACGACCGACCATGCATGACCACCTGGTCCTGCGCTCCGGAAAGACCCGAAATGACGCGACAAGTTCTTGAGGGCGGCCTTTGCGCTGAGGCGCAGGTGCCCGTCGGTGGCCGAGTCGTGCCCAGAAATAGCCTCCCAGAGCAGGCCATAAGCAGCACTCGGCTCAGGTATCCGCAAGCCGTTGATCTCGACATACGAGAAGGGGTTTGTCTCCTACTCACGTCAAAAACGTCGCATCAATTCTTCAGCGCCAGAGCGATCACAGAACGTACGTTCTGCTCTGCCATACGTTTCAACTCTCTCACTACTGCATGCACGGTGGCTGTTTTACCCGTACCCGGTACGCCTGAGATGTCTGTGCCAGTAATGAAGATGGGCTCACCGCCTTTCCGGCGAACGAAGAAACGACGCACAAATACATCCGCCGCTTCCCTCCTCCAGCAACTCCTCGACCGAGCGCATGACTCGTGCATATTCTTCAGCACGACAAGGAAGCGCCTCAGGACGCGCGCCAACATGCAGCGCATGCATAGCGCGCAACCACGGGTCCGTCTCCGTCGACGCCTCTCCGAGCGCGAACGCGCCGGCCATTTCCGGCGGCGGGGCCAGCATGACGGGCCGACGGGCGCGGGCGCGGATGGCGCGTTTTGAGTGCGGGGTCGGTGCGGCCAGAGCCGCCGAAGCGACGCGTTTGCGGCGCGGGGTCGTAGGCGTGGAGGCGGCACGCCGGCGCCTTTTGGAGGGCGTGCGGGGGGTCGCGATGAGGTCATCGTCATCGTCTGGGCGCGAGGTACGCGCCGCAGATTCGACGCCTGAGGACTCGCCGTCTGATCTGCCACGATAATCCCCATCGCTGTCTGCGCCATGTGTAGTTTCGGGATCTTCCTCGACGACCCGCCGTCGCCGTTTCGCGACGGGCTGGACGGCAACTACCCATGGAGCACCGGAACCCCATTCAACACTATCTGCCTTGGCACGTTCGAGGGACTGTTCCCAGTGGCTGCGCCAGTCAAGTTCATAGTACAGACCACGTCGAGAGTCTACGGCATTGACACAGAAAAAGGTATTCTCCGTCGTGGATGGTGGAGCTTTATATCGAGAGGACGTGGAGTTATGACTTGTTGTTCGAGTAGATGAGACGACGCAGTGGGAAATAATTGCAGAGGTGTTGACGACGGAAGTCGCGTCAAGGGAGAGGTAGATCTCGTTCTGTGAATGGATATTATTAGATGGTATTTGAGCTGCAGTGTGGACATGGCATACTGGTAGATGACCCCTCTTCGCACGCAGTTGCGCAAGTTCAGTTGGACGAAGGAACCAGTGCACCTTTGCGAGGATTTGCGAATCTGTGACAGGCCTGGACACCTCCCATAAAGCGATTATAATGCCAACACTTGGCTTCTTCACATTTGTCGCGAGAAGGACAGTATCTCCGAGCGAGAATGATTCTGATGCTACACTTCCGACCTTGTCAGATGCGCGCGGAGAACGAGAAAACTGTTCGTAGAAGATTGTAGATGAGTCGTCAGTGGACTCCTCGTCGTCAATCAGGTCTGTAGAGATGGTATTGCGGGTATGAAGCGGAGGAGATGTCCATTTATCATCGCGACACTGTGAGAGGGACTGGTTAACGAACACAGTAGGCTGATGCCGCTTGGATCGTCGTGGTGTCTGCGGTGTTGTTCGACTCTCAAGCTCACAGTTGGCCGACATCGTGGTATTATGTCACTTAGTCACAGACGCGACGCGTCTTGTCACAGCACCGGAATACCGGGCCGGAGAAAGAGGAATGGTTTGCAGTGAGTACAGTATGGCTTGCTCGAGGGCAACCTCCTCACGAACCCAGGGGGCGACCCCCTCCCAAGGACACCTCCTCGTGAATACCTATAGGTCACACCCATCGCGAAAACCCAGAGGGCACCCCCCTCAGCATACGCCCATGAGCTCATGGAAAGAAAGGTGGATGCTACATAACCCTCAGTACAAATGAGTTAGTTGGCCCATGGTTGGTTGGTCCGGGACACTCATTGGGTAGTCAAATTGCAGTCAAACTGACCAAAACTTGAAAAATTGCAGAATATCCATCAATTTCTCGACTAGAATTCGTGCTAGAATAGTGTAATGCCACAGTGGGGGCGTACTACACGACGTGTGTAAGTCTAGTTCCGATGTTTCTGAGCAAGGGAGAAATAGCCTATAATTGGCAAAGGGTTAAGTGGATAACAAGTGTCAAGTGGAGTACACTTGATATGAGAGGGAAGTCCGAGACAAGGCAGCACACAGATCTGAAGTAACCCCAGTGAAGGGAATACAAGCACTGTTGTGGTAAAGAAGTCGAGTCTAAGGATACAAGGTACCTAAGAGTCGAGTTTATATAGATAAAGGTATGTTTGTATGGAACAAATAGATGATGCCATCCGCAGCAATCCGCAGTAATCACATGTCAGTCCGCAGTAATCACATGGGAGGGAAGTGTGAGAGGAATCATCCAAAAGAGGGAGAACAATAGAAAAGAAGTGAGTTATATGATCAAGAAGCCTGGTCTAAGAATAGAATGGGGCCGGATTTCCCGTGGGTTAGACAGCAGGTTGTAACATCATCCCCTCCTCAGAGTCCTTGTCGCCTCGACACCTAGAACTGCGTGTGCTCCCCTCCCTGTGGTGGGTCGTTGTCCTGCCACAAGTCAGCGTCCCTGTTATCATAGTCCTCGAAGTCAGAGGAGGTGATTCCCCGTTCCGGGCAAGCATGACGTTGGAGGAACATAAAGGGACCTCGCTGTCCACAGCCCCAGCAGCGTTCATAGAGGGGGCAGTTGATCTTGATGTGTCCAGGAGTGTTGCGGAGGCATTTCCCACACCAAGTGGGGGGGTTCAGGTCCACCGAAGGCTCAATGCGACGAAAAAGGCACTGGCTAGACCAGTGACGGTTAGTCTGACAGTGGGTGCAGTACTTTTTGCGCTTCAGGGGGCAGTTGAAGCTGAGGTGGGACAGGCTCTGGCACTTCCAGCAGCGCTTCCCCTGTGGATTTCCATGGAGACGTGGCATTTCTGCGGGTCCTCCACGACGGGGGAGAAGAGGCATCTCCGGGTTTGGTACTGGGAGAGCGGGTTCCCAACTGTCGGCATATCATTCTGCTATCTGTCGATAGGCGTGACCTCGCTCCAGACGTCCGCGAATACCTTGTAACCTAAGGTCATTCTCGAACAGGAGCCCTGTGACCCGGCGGCATTGGTCTTCAAGGTCATCCCGCTGCTTCTTAAGCTGGGCGCGGGAGTCGATGCAGGTGCGGAGGCGGGAGACTTCGGCCTCTAGGCAGGGGTGGTTAATATCACGGAGGGCTTCGTCAACAGCATAGACACGAGTGTAGCGTTATCACCTAACGCTGGTTCGACTTGAACTGGTCTGTGACGTGATACTCGAGTATATGGATGAATCTTGACAAACACGGGCAACTTAGCTAAGTTGCACTGCCACTAGGTCGCTTGGTAGACACTAGGGTATCCCGAGAGATAAGCTTCAATCGATAGATTGGAAGAAGACAAGAAGACGATGATGGTGATGATTCAAGAAGACCAAGCTAGAGAGCCTTGGTCTTTACTACACGACTTATATACAGTTACTCGCTGGCTTTAAAGCGCAGCTAAGAACTCAAACCCTAGTACAACTATCCTAGGAATGAGTCATGGTCCGTTCTAATAATACCTGAAACCCCGGTGATAACAAAAGGCCGGCGACGCGTAACTGTCCATGACTAATAACGGCTTACTATCGTAGTCATAACCAAGTAGTAAGCGTCCCGAAGTCCGAGACCTTGTAACGATGATGATGAGTAGTCCGTAACATGTCAAATCGTGACATTACCCCTTTTTCAGGCAGAACGTCCTCGTTCAAACACCCAGGGAATAATGGTCGCACCTCGACTGATTGAAACCTCTTGATCCATAATCCTCTGTAGTCCATTAGCCGCCTCCAATCGACGCATACACTTCCTGACTTCGTTACCGACCACATACTGCTCATTTTCCAGAGCAGTGATGCGTTCCGCGAGTTCGGAGTACCGGCTAGTAACAGCCCGGTATCGAAGGACCTCCGCCCACAACGACCGATCAGGGATCTGCCCCATGGCCAAGTCAACCCCATGGTGATCACCAAAATGTTGCGCAGCAACTAGCGCAGCAAACAGTGTCATGGAGTCTCACCTTGTGAAGGTATAGAGACTGATAGAGTGGTTTGTAGAGTGGAGTGCTCAAGTGTGCGTAGAGTGAACGACTTGTATTCTTAGAGGGGCTCTACTCCCCTCATTTATAGGAAAACCGGTCCCTATGGTCCACCCATGTCCGTTTGCGTAAAAGTGATGAGTAAAGGTGTCCACAATATCGCGTTTTTAGTGACGCCTGATGTGAAACACCTCAGAAGTCTTCAATATCACCACGTGTGATACTGATAAGACTTGCGCCCTCCATTTTGGAGTTGCGCCCACTTTGTGCATAACGGAGTACCCTAATATGGTAATCATATGTACGATACTACTTGAAATGTCGTAACTGCTATAGATAAGATACATATGTACTTATTACGTTTCAACACTCCCCCTTGCTAAGTACACCATGTATGTACTGAGCAAAGTAATATAGTACAGTAGAGATTATTGATGACAGCAATCAAAGAATCATTCGTGTATTATTTGTAGGTTGTATTCCTTCATCATGTCATCGGTGTTGAGAGAGAAAGAGTCGTGTGAAGAAGATTGGGACTAAGACTGAACTTTTGGCAAAGCTCGATCTTTTCCACTTCTTTGCGAGTGTGCCACGCAAAGGCATTACTCGACACATCTTCTAAGATTATCGGGTCTGACTCGGATGCATAGGTATGCCATCTGAATGTAAGACTCTTCCGAGATCTATGCGACGATTTCGTTCTCTGTCTAGGATGAGTAAAACTCAAGTCCTAGTTGTTCCCTAAATTTAAGAAACTTTATGCGTCCCAGATTCTTAGTAAATAAATCGGCGGGGTTCTCGGCTCCTTCAATGAACAGTAGTTCAATCTTCTTTAAGCGAATGACCTCGCGAATGTAGTGGTAGCGTAGGTCTATATGTTTTATTCGCTTTTCCTGTACAGGATTAGAAGCAAGGAATATGGAGCCTTGATTATCTCCGCATAATGGAATTGGTTCTAAGGATATTCCAATCTCTTCAAAGAGAGATCGAATCCAGACCAACTGTCTACTCGTATCTGAGATAGACATGTATTCTGCTTCTGTGGAAGACAGCGCAATTGATTTCTGCGCTCTAGAATTCCAACAGAATACTCCATTAGCTAATTTAACTAAGTAGCCTGTAGTAGACTTTCTCGTTGTTGGGTCAGAAGCCCAATCAGAATCCGCATATGCTAATAAACCCCCATCGCTTTTGCCATCATAGACTAAAGCGTAACTAGAAGTACCAATGAGATAGCGGCAAATATATAGTGCCCTATTTAAATGGTCTTGTGTGGGGTTTGCAGCGTATTGCGCGAGTTTAGTCACTGCATAGGCAATGTCTGGTCGAGTTCCAATCATGATATATAGGAGTGATCCTATTACTTGTTGGAATGACGCGTGAATTTCTGGGTCTGGTGAACCTTTATTTGGTACTGGTTGATACCCTTCAGGTAGCGGTGTGGGGACCGCTTTCGCGTTTGTGAGTTTAAAACGCTGCAGCACTTTATGTAGATAATCTACTTGATCAACAAGGATTCGACCCTTGGATTTAATAATGTGCATGCGTAAAAACTCTTGGGTATCACCAAGGTCACGACATTCCCAGATTTTCATAAAGTGTTCCTTTAGGGAACTAATGTCAGACTTGTTCTTTCCAAGGAATAGAACATCATCGACATATACTATCACTACAATGGTTTTATCTGCGTTAACAAATAAACCTGAGTCTGATAGTAAGCGTGTGCATCCTATCGTAGCCATGGATTTATCAAGCGCTTTCCACCATGCTAAAGCAGCTTGTTTTAGTCCATATATGGCACACTTTAAACGCATCACTTTATTTTTGTGGCGGGGGTTTTTAAACCCTTCAGGTTGTTCCATATATAGTTCCTCATCGAGTTCACCATATAGAAAGGCTGTTTTGACGTCTAATCCGGAGATGTGCCAATCTTTTAACGCTGCAAGCGCTAACATCTTCCGAACAGTCTCAAACCGTACCACGGGTGAGAATATTTCGTCATAATCAATGCCTTCAACCTGAGAGAAGCCTTTGGCTACAAGCCTAGCTTTCTTCCGGCCATCTGACTTTAAGTCAAATACCCATTGATTTCTGATGACTTTTCTGCCTTTCGGCGGGTCAACGAGTTCAAAGACTTTGCGTTTGCGAAGAGACTCTAACTCTTCACGACACGCTTTACGCCACTCCTCCTGTATATCACTTGGCATTTTTAGAATGTCCTTAAAGGTCCATTCACGTATATTGGAGGTATCAGGTGATTCCATGTAACGTCCCGGGTCATAGTAAGTATCTGACCTAACCCATAAGCGATGGGACGTGATCTAAGGGGGTTCTTACCGCATGACTGATGGTCCGCTTACTGTACGACCGCTGACGGATGATGACTCGCTTACTGTACGATACGATGACCAAGGGCTTACTGACGGATTACGGTATGATGACTGATGACTCGTAGTAGGATGACTGTATAACCGTGGACGATTACCAGCAGATTAGTAGTAGTGGCGGTCTCGCTGACGAAGGCGGATCGCGCGAGTAGCTTATAAGGAAGCTATCGACTGTTGTAGTCGATAGCTTGGATTTCTTGTACACTTCTCGACTTGTTATCCAAAGCCGGTTTCCTCTCTTCATCCCTCGTCCTTTGGGGCCGCGTATCAAGACATAGCCAAAGCATTAGCTCCGCCTTCGTGCGTTGAGACGTCACTCAGTCTTTGTACTTGAGTAGGACTACTGCTGAGTCACCGCGTTCACTCTACGTTGCCTAAGTCAGGCTCACGTGCTGCTCGCACGTAACATTAAATCCAAGCTCTTCAAAAAACCGAACGCCGTGGCTACTCTCAATACCAAAGACGGTTGGGACTTCGTACCCTATCGTATCGACTCAAGAGAACGAGATGCACCTATTCGATACCTTGTGGGACGAGTAAGGTGGCGACACATCCCAGACACCAGAAGGTCCGAGGAAATAACACCGGATATTACGCGGAAGCAGCCACATCACAGCGCTTCCACCCAGTAGTGTTCAACAGAGAACGCTGTTGCTGGGTCGAACTCAGGTGGAGCAACACCAACAGCTACTTTGAGGCGACACGACCAGCCGCCGACGATCTTAACATCAACATACCATTGGTAGACGCGCGACCACTCGATCAACAAGGATCCATAGACGGCCGAGAGGAACAACCAAACCTCGACACAGAACCACCAAGGACCGAATTCCAAATACGAACAACTACCCCAGCTCCGTCAAGTCACACCAGCGAACGGTCACCAACCCCACAAAGTGAAGCAGAACCCGAAGAAATTGCAGTGCAGTCACCAGAAATTGACGCGCTCATCGCACAAACAGCTGAGTTACACATCCCCGAACCAATTCGAGGGATACCATACAGCTACATGACTACCCAGACAGAAGTATCACCACCGCGACTCGTCATCAACGAGCAGACAGGTCACGTACAACAGTTGCAGCCAGAAGACGTACAAGCTGCCAATCGAGCAATGGGGCCAGATGTACCCGACGCACCAAGCATTCCAGAAAACAACATGTTCTACGAGTTTCGACTCAATCGGAACCGAGTACCATCACCCGAGAACAGACCATTCCCACCTGCAAGAAGACCATCAGGAGGAGGAGGAGGACCACCCAACGGTGGATGGCCACAAGGAGGAGGAGGAGGAGGACCCCCTCCAGGAGGACCTCCTCCAGGAGGACCACCACCAGGAGGACCACTACAAGGGGACCAGCGATAGCCAATCAAAACGGGAACGACAAATTTATCGGTAACCCACCACCAACATTCACAGGAGCAAGATCACAAGCAGAGGCGTTCATCCTTCAATGGGAAGTTACGCAGGCGTTAACGCCAACCATTCAGCCATGAGGAACAAGTACCAAAAAGCTATGTTGTTCCTCACATACATACAGGGAAACGCGGTTAACCAGTGGGTAATGTCCGCAAGCCGATGGCTCGTCAACGAAGTAGCCACTGGTACAAACCAGTTCGACAACAGGTTGTGGGAAAACCTCCTCAACGCCTTTCAAAGGCAATTCGGAGACGTTCTCAGCAAGGAACGAGCCCAAGCCCAGCTTGACGCTGGCATACACATGAAAGATGGAAAGATAGACGACTACATCGCCCAGTTCGAACAACTAGTTCGACATGCGGGGTACAACATCAATGCCGAGCAAACGCTCAAATACTTCACAAAGGGGCTACCAAGGGCGCTGTACGAAACCATGTACCAGCACGACGACCCCCGAAACTACAAAGAATGGAGGGAATCCGCCCTTAAGAGGCAGCAGAAATGGATTCACATGCAAACAGTCAGGGGAAACCTTGACGCATTCAAGCCAGGACGGACAACGGGAGGAGCATTAGCTAAGTTGCTCGCCCCACTCAATGACGATAGAATGGACACATCAGCAGATCGTGTACGAGGACGGCTAGCAGGGGCCGAGGAAATCATAGCGAATCACCCCAGGAACAACAGACCACCGTTCCCACCACGAGGGGGATTCATTCAAAGCAGTTCAAACGAGATCATAGTCAAACGCAGTGTTACAACTGCCAGAAGATGGGGCATATCAGTCGAGATTGCAGACAACCTCGCAGACGTCGCGACACACAAGCACGAACCACGGAAGCAACTACAGAAGCCCCACAAACCAAGGAGGAAAAAGCAGCGGAATGGCTGCGAGGAGTAGCAGCAGACGAGGAGGAGGTTAAAGACCTAGTCCTGCAACAATTGATGGGACAGGATTTTGGAAGCGCCTGAACCCGGCGGCCTGGGTGAGGGCAATACATTGTAACTCTGTGTACATTATGCGCTACCGTTCTATGCGAGTACCAGTGTCAATTCGTGCAAGTTACAATATGGCCGACATCAAAGCGTTGGTGGACTCCGGAGCCACCGACAACTTCATCCATCCACAATTTGTCAAAAGGATGGGATTGGGACAACGGGCATTAGATAAGCCTAAAAATATCTACAACATCGACGATACCACTAATAAAGCGGGGCAGATCACGCACTACCTCACGCTTAATGTGGAAACAGGAGGAACAAAAAAGGAAATGCGATTCCTCATCACGGACATAGGAAAAGAAGACCTACTATTGGGATACCCATGGCTTGCGAACTACGAGCCAAGGTTTAGTTGGCGTCATGCCACCATTGACGAAAAACAACTCCCATAGTATTACGATCGGTCAACCCGATGACAGAAGAGCAGTGCTGGCAAGACTGCTCCAGGAAGAAGACAATGACGTGCGAGTATCACCATGTTCACCGAAGAAAACAAGATACAAATAACGACCCAACTAAACGAACAAGTGTATGGACGAAGATCGGCGGTCGAACTTGCGATCGACGCCAAACAATACACGAAAACGGTCGATATACCAAAAGAATACCAACAATACGCAAAGGTATTTGGAGAAGAAGAAGCAAAAAGATTCCCACCAAAGAGGAGTTGCGACCACGCAATCGAATTCAAAAAGGGAGTACCAGAAGCCATTGACTGCAAAGTCTACCCGATGACAAGAACGAAGATGCGGCACTAGACGAGTTCATTGACGAACAGGTAGAGAAGGGATACATTGTCCCTCAAAGTCCCCGTACGCATCGTCATTCTTCTTTATCAAAAAGAAGGACGGAAAGCTACGACCAGTACAGGACTACCGGAAAATCAACGAATGGACAATACGGAATCAATATCCGTTACCCCTCATCAATGATCTAATCAAAGATCTCGGTGGGGCGCAAATCTTCAGCAAATTAGACGTTCGACAAGGCTACAACAACATACGAATCAAAGAGGGCGACGAACACAAAGCAGCGTTCAAAACACGCCGCAGACTTTTTGAACCAACCGTTATGTACTTTGGACTGTGTAACTCACCCGCTACATTCCAGAGTTTCATGAACGAGATCTACCGCCCCATCATAGCAAAACACGAAGCATTAGGAACGACGATACGAGTCTACATGGACGATATCGCCATCGCCACAAAACGACAGCCGCACGCTCCAACGAGACACCAAGAAGCAGTCTGTGACGTTCTCGCCGTCGCTCAAGAGCACGACCTCTTCTTCAAACCAGAGAAGTGTACTTTCAGCGCTTCTAGCATTGATTACCTGGGGGTAATCCTTGAAGAGGGGGTAACACGTATGGACCCCGTCAAAGTTTCGGGCGTTCGCGACTGGCAATCCCCATCATCGGTAAAGGACGTACGATCTTTTCTTGGTTTCTGCAATTTCTACCGGCAATTCATCAAAGGATTTGCTGCTATTGCTAAACCATTGAACGAGCTAACACGCAAGGACGAACCATGGGAATGGCAAGAACGACAACAAACAGCGTTCGATACACTTAAACGAAGAGTTACTGAAGAACCCATCCTCGCACACGCGGATCAAAACCAACAATTCGACCTAGAGGTCGACGCATCGGGATTCGCAGTAGGAGCGGTACTACTACAGAAGAAACAAGATGGAAAACGACACCCGGTGGGATATTACTCAGCAACGCTCAACGCAGCAGAGCGTAATTACGACATATACAACCTCGAGCTACTAGCCATAGTAAAGGCGCTGCGAAACTGGAGGCATCTACTCGCAGGATCACCACATAAAGTACGCATATTTTCGGACCATCTAAACCTCCGATACTGGCGAGATCCCCAGAAAATCAGTCGGAGAATAGCAAGAGAAGTCTTGGAGCTGGCCGAATACAACTTCGAAATACACCACGTAAAGGGAACCGCCAATGGAAGAGCGGATGCCCTGTCAAGACGCCCCGACTATGATCAAGGGGAAAAAGACAACGAAGACGTCACGGTGTTGCCAAGCAAATTATTCGTACGAACCATCAAGACCACAAGACCGCAGGATGAGCAAAGAATACGCAAATGGGTGGACCCACACAAACTAATCAAGGCCGATGGATTGTGGTGGTATCAGGGACAAAGATTGGTTGTCACGGGGGGACCAGACGAAATCAGAGAAGTAATTCGTAATCATCACGATCCCCCAATTCACGGACACCCAGGAATAAATCGAACGACGCAGCTGGTAGAGCGGCAATACTGGTGGCCGACAATGAAGAACGACATCGCGGACTATGTGAAAGGGTGCGCCGATTGTCAACGATGCAAAGTTAATACACAAAAAACGAAAGCACCGTTGCAACCACTGTTCCCAAAACCAGAAGCGACACCGTTCGAAGTCGTGGCACTAGACTTCATCACGAAGCTCCCCAAGTCAAGGGGATACGACTCCATCCTAACTATCACTGATCATGATTGTTCCAAGGCGTCCATATTCATACCATGTGTTGAGGAAATATCAGGAGAAGAGACAGCAGTCCTATACGCCAAATACGTGGTGGCGCGATTCGGACTGCCCTCAAAAATCATCAGTGACCGCGATCCCCGGTTCGCATCCAAATTCACGAGAGAACTGTGCCGAATCCTGGGGATAAAACAGAACATCTCAACGGCCTACCATCCCCGCACCGATGGACAATCAGAACGCAACAACCAGTGGCTGGAGCAATACCTCCGGTTCTGGGTCAACGAGAGGCAGGACAATTGGGCGGAGTATCTGGCGCTGGCAGAATTCGCACACAACAACTGGACCAATGAGTCCACACGCGAATCCCCATTCAAATTACTAATGGGATATCACCCGCGCGCTGACTGGACAGATCAGCTGTCACCAATACCACGAGTCGAGACAAGACTGAAACAATTGAAGGAGATAAGACAACAAGCGCAAGGACAAATGAAGAGGGCGCAACAGTCATGGATTAGAAATCGTGACACACCAAGGTACCAGGTAGGAGATAAGGTCTGGCTCGAAGGACGTCATCTACGCACCAACCAGCCAACCGCGAAGCTTGCGCCCAGACGACATGGCCCGTTCGCCATCACTCAGGTGATGTCGCCTGTCAATTATCGGATAGAACTTCCCACACAGTGGAGCATCCACAATGTGTTTCACACAGATCTTCTCACACCTTACAAAGAGACGGTGACTCATGGCACCAATTATCAACGCCCACCACCAGAGTTGATCGATAACGTGGAAGAATACGAGGTTGAAAAAGTACTAGACTCCAGGAGAAGGGGGCGAGGGCGCAAGCTGCAATACCTAATCAAGTGGAAAGGGTACGCCGACTCAGATAACCAATGGGTCCCATGGGACGATGTACATGCGGACGAGGAGATAAGGAAGTACAAACAAGCCAATCCAACCGCTGAGACTCACATAAAAGCAGTCTCAACAAAGGACGAATCTTCCAACCCTCCTCATAACATGTCTTATGTCCCTCTCACCATTGTCACCATTGACGAGATCCCCTACATCAACACCCTCACCACCTACGACGACAACAACAACGTGGACGACCCACTCTGCTCAGCAGTCGAGCATGTCAGGGCAGCAGCAGAACGAGAACAAGACGAGCGAGACCTGGCCGAGGCTCGCAGGCGATTCCCCACACCCGCAAGCGGAAGAGTGGAGGAAGATGAGGAGGGACTACGGGCTGCTGAAGGAGGTCATGACCTCTTGGCGGCTGGACCAAGTGACGAGGATGACGCCGCAGGAGAGACGGATGAGGATACAGAGGTTGACGTGGCAAGTATCGTTCAGCCCTCCACCGCCTTCACCTCCACTACCGCTGTCGACCAATACAGCGACGGGTCCTCCGACGGATCATACCACGACGCCAACGTTATCTGCACCAGGTGCGATAACCCCCAAGACTACTGCCATTGCGCACCCATGCGCATCCCCCTCGAGTCACCAACACAGAAGAAGAAGAAGACGTCGACATCACCGACGTTACCAACGAAGCCGTGGATGACGAAGGAGGAGCACCGCCAGTTGCTGTCATCTACGGCCCGACTGCGGCGGAAGGATACGCCATGCGAGGACTCCCATCATACGCCGAGGCACGCGACGCCTCACCCATCAATACGCGCCGAGCAAATGCGCCGAGGCGCTCTCACCGTACCCTATCGCCTACTCCCAGCGGATTCGTCCTCAACAATGGGATGAATTGGGTGCCGATGGTGATGAGCACGAGGGGCGTCGCATCCCTGCCCGGTACGTGCGAGTACGGATGTGCGACAATCCAGAAGTATTCGGCACCATGGGGCGCCATTCACCCACATACCGAGGGGAGATCCACGCAGAGCCGTGTCGTGATATGGGGCCCGCCGCTGAGTATTCCCGTGAAGATCTGCAATACTTAGGAGCTGACTTCCGGGGACGGCGCCAGGTCAACGAGGCCCTCGCTCGGTTGGGGGACATTTCCCTGGCAGCCGAGGTGCGGCGTTACCGCGCGTCCCAGGAAGTCATCAAGGAGCTCGAGGCAGCGATCAAGCGGCTCGAGGACGATATCTTCGTCCATGTCGACCGCGCGCGCCACTCGGCCAAGCAGCTGGGAAGAGCCCACGCCATCCTAAGGGTGCGGGATGAACACGAGACTGATGTCGGACTAACCGCGGTGCCAAATTGGGTAGTGGAGCGAGGGCGCTCACCCTTGTGAAGGGGGTGATGTAACGTCCCGGGTCATAGTAAGTATCTGACCTAACCCATAAGCGATGGGACGTGATCTAAGGGGGTTCTTACCGCATGACTGATGGTCCGCTTACTGTACGACCACTGACGGATGATGACTCGCTTACTGTACGATATGATGACCAAGGGCTTACTGACGGATTACGGTATGATGACTGATGACTCGTAGTAGGATGACTGTATAACCGTGGACGATTACCAGCAGATTAGTAGTAGTGGCGGTCTCGCTGACGAAGGCGGATCGCGTGAGTAGCTTATAAGGAAGCTATCGACTGTTGTAGTCGATAGCTTGGATTTCTTGTACACTTCTCGACTTGTTATCCAAAGCCGGTTTCCTCTCTTCATCCCTCGTCCTTTGGGGCCGCGTATCAAGACATAGCCGAAGCATTAGCTCTGCCTTCGTGCGTTGAGACGTCACTCAGTCTTTGTACTTGAGTAGGACTACTGCTGAGTCACCGCGTTCACTCTACGTTGCCTAAGTCAGGCTCACGTGCTGCTCGCACGTAACATTCCAGATCTAGTGGTGAAATTGCTTTGGCAAGCAATAGATCCAGGAATTTGACTCCCCCTTCCTGAGCAAGGCGGGTCAGCAACTGCTGATCTACTTCATCCTCTGAATCGTGCGAAGAGTCACTCTTTGTACTTGGAGGATCAGGCTCGATTTGCTCAGGAATTCCTCCTGGAATCGGCTGATCTTGGTGTAAACGCTGCCGAGAGCTACCCGGCTGGTTTGTTACCAGTTTTCGCCAAGTACGACTTCGCTCAATGTCTGCTAGTGTTTTACTAGGAGGTTTATCTCCATAGACATTTTCAGGAAGAGTAGTTGTTTTCCTCAAACGTCCAGATCTCCTCGGTTCAAATGGAGGAGGTACAGGATCTGGTACGGGAGGCGGAGCTTGCGGCTCGTCAGGCTGAACAGCAGCCTCAGGTTCATCTGGAACCTGATCAACCCCGTCGGGTTGTCGAGCGTGTCTCCCTTTGAGAAGCTCGGGAAGTGGTGAGTCAAGATCACCAGGAGTGGTGTCTTCAGACGCATCAATGGGTGGTTGATTAGATGGTGGTTTATTCAACTGGGTTGTTCCCCTTGTTCTACCATCTTTTGGTCCAGTAGTACAATTAGGAAATAACATTTCATCAAACAGAGCTTTGTCTGAATAGAATACGGTATTATGATGACGCATAAATGCATCGCCTTTCATTCCAGAAGGTCTACCTAAGTAGATCATAAGCTCGCTTTTGGGGGATAATTTGTTTATATGCCGAGCTTCTGGGATGTGCACATAAGCACCGCATCCAAACACTCTGAGATGTGAAATGTCTGGAATTTCATCGTTTAATAGAAAATATGGTGTTTGCCATTTAAGGCGACTCATAGGTGTTCTATTATAACAATGTACAGCATGTAATACTGCAAATTCCCACCAAGACTGTGGTATACAAGCATCAAGTCGCATCGACTGTGCTTTGTCCATTATAGTGCGCATAAAGCGCTCAGCACGCCCATTTTGCTGTGGCGTGTGAGGTACGCTTTGTAGCACTGTAATGCCGTCATCCTTTAAAGTTTTAAGGAACACATCTGATTTGTATTCACCGCCGGCATCGGACATCCACTCTTTTATGGTAATGTTAAATTGATTTTTAATTAACGCTAACCATTGTTTAAGCGCGCCAATTGCCGAAGCTTTGTCGCGTAAGAGTGATACCCATGCATATGAAGTATAATCGTCTAGAAAGACGATAAAATACTTATATTTATGGTATGACGATATAGGAAAGCTTTTTAGATCGGAATGAATACGACTAAAAGAGGCTTTTGCCCTAGTATCAGATGGTGGATGAGATGCTGCAGGCATTTTGCCTTGCGCACATCCTGGACAAATACCATCAGTTGTAGGAATTGTAATTCCATCGGGAAAACCCTTTGTATAATCCTTAGCATGTCTTAGAACCTCTTTGGATGGATGTCCGAGGCGACGATGCATAAGATCGTAATCTACTTTGTAGATCAGTGGCATTTCTGCTGACTGTGCTTCTACTTCAATAGATTGCACATCTAGCCAATATAATGGATGTCCATTTAAAATGGGTTTACATTGGACAAACGATTGTACTTTATGGTACAAGGTAATATGTTGCGCGTTGCCCATTACACGCATACCTTGTTGTAAGAATGCTCCCATAGAAAGCAACCGCGTTGTCATTTTAGGTATGTAAAGGACTGGATGAACTCTAGTAGTTACTAAAGCGTCATTAATATAGTGCTTAAGAAGCACTGTTCCAGATCCTTCTACATAAATAGTATTAGATGCAGTTCTAACCGGTATCCGGTCAGATTCTTCTGCTGTGTTACGTGCAAGTGGCACGTGAGCCTGACTTAGGCAACGTAGAGTGAACGCGGTGACTCAGCAATGGTCCTACTCAAGTACAAAGACTGAGTGACGTCTCAACGCACGAAGGCGGAGTTACTTCTTGTTCTGTCTTGACACGCGGCCCCGAAGGACGAGAGATGAAAGGAGGAAACCGGCTTTGGATAGCAAGTTGAGAAATGTACAAGAAATCCAAGCTATCGACTACAACAGTCGATAGCTTCCTTATAAGCTACTCGCGCGATCCGCCTTAGAAAGCGAGACCGCCACTACTACTAATCTGCTGGTAATCGTCCACTAAGCCACTACTGCTAGGTAATCGTCCACTAAGACAAACGCCACAACTACTACGACTCTTGGTAATCGTACAACAAACCTCAGTCATCGTATCGTACTAGTATCAGTAATCATCATCGTAAACATTGTAAGACGAGCCACGACGTCATGCGATCACATGCCTATACGTCCCATGACTTATGGGTTAGGTCAGATACATACCATGACCCAGGACGTTACATCACCCCCTTCACAAGGGTGAGCGCCCTCGCTCCACTACCCAATTGGGCACGGCAGTTAGTCCCACATCGGTTTCGTGTTCATCTCTCACCCGCAGAATTGCGTGGGCCCTTCCCAGCCGCTTTGCTGAGTGGCGCGCTCGGTCGTCATGGACGAAGATGTCGTCCTCGAGCCGCTTGATCGCTGCCTCGAGCTCTTTGATGACCTCCTGGGACGCGCGGTAGCGCCGCACCTCGGCTGCTAGGGAAATGTCCCCTAGCCGAGCGAGGGCCTCGTCAACCTGGCGCCGTCCCCGGAAGTCAGCTCCTAAGTACTGCAGATCTTCACGGGAATACTCAGCGGCGGGTCCCATGTCTCGACAGGGTTCTGCGTGGATCTCTCCTCGGTAGGTGGGCGAATGGCGCCCCATGGTTCCGAAAACTTCCGGGTTGTCGCACATTCGTACCCGCACGTATCGGGCGGGAATGCGACGTCCCTCGTGCTCGATCACCATCGGCACCCAATTCATCCCGTTGTTGAGGACGAATCCGCCGGGAGTAGGCGATAGGGGACGGTGAGGGCGCCTCGGCGCATTCGCTCGGCGCGTATTGATTGGTGAGGCATCTCGCGCCTCGGCGTATGAGGGGAGTCCTCGCATAGCGTATCCTTCCTCCGCAGTCGGGCCGTAGATGACAGCAACCGGAGGTGCTCCTCCTTCGTCATCCATGGCTTCGATGGTAGTGTCGTCGACTTCTTCTTCATGTTGGAGTCGGGGAGGCACGCGCATGGGTGCGCAGTGGCAGTAGTCCTGGGGGTTGTCGCATCGGGTGCAGATGACGTTGGCGTCGTGGTATGAGCCATTGGAAGACTCGTCACTGTCGTATCGATCGACAGCGGTGGAGGATGTGAAGGCGGTGGAGGGCTGGACGATACTTGCCGCGTCAACCTCTGTATCCTCATCCGTCTCTCCTGCGGCGTCATCTTCGTGACTTGGTCCAGCCGCCAGGAGGTCATGACCTCCTTCAACAGCCCGTAGTCCCTCCGCATCTTCCTCCACTCTTCCGCTTGCGGGTGTGGGAAATCGCCTGCGAGCCTTGGCCAGGTCTCGCTCGTCTTGTTCTTGTTCTGCTGCTGCTCTGACATGCTCGACTGCTGAGCAGAGGGGGTCGTCCACGTTGTTGTTGTCGTCGTACGTGGTGAGGGTGTTGACGTAGGGGATCTCGTCAATGGCGACAATGGTGAGTGGGACATAGGACATGTTATGAGAGGTGTTGGAAGACTCGTCCTTTGTTGAGACTGCTTTTATGTGAGTCTCAGCGGTTGGATTGGCTTGTTTGTACTTCCTTATCTCCTCGTCCGCATGTACATCGTCCCATGGAACCCATTGGTTATCTGAGTCGGCGTACCCCTTCCACTTGATTAGGTATTGTAGCTTGCGCCCTCGCCCCCTTCTCCGGGAGTCTAGTACCTTTTCAACCTCGTATTCTTCCACGTTATCGATCAATTCTGGTGGTGGGCGTTGATAATTGGTGCCATGAGTCACCGTTTCTTTGTAAGGTGTGAGAAGATCTGTGTGAAACACATCATGGATGCTCCACTGCGTGGGAAGCTCTATTCGATAGTTGACAGGTGACATCACCTGAGTGATGGCGAACGGGCCATGTCTTCTGGGCGCAAGCTTCGTGGTTGGCTGGTTGGTGCGTAGATGGCGTCCCTCGAGCCAGACCTTATCTCCTACCTGGTACCTTGGTGTGTCACGATTTCTAATCCATGACTGTTGCGCCTTCTTCATTTGGGCTTGCGCTTGTTGTCTTATCTCTTTCAATTGTTTCAGCCTTGTCTCGATTCGTGGTATTGGTGACAGCTGATCTGTCCAGTCAGCGCGCGGGTGATATCCCATCAGTAATTTGAATGGTGACTCGCGCGTGGACTCATTAGTCCAGTTGTTGTGTGCGAATTCTGCCAGCGCTAGATACTCTGCCCAATTGTCCTGCCTCTCGTTGACCCAGAACCGGAGGTATTGTTCCAGCCACTGGTTGTTGCGTTCTGATTGTCCGTCAGTGCGGGGATGGTAGGCCGTCGAGATGTTCTGTTGTATCCCCAGGATTCGGCACAGTTCTCTTGTGAACTTGGACGCGAACCGGGGATCACGGTCGCTGATGATTTTTGAAGGTAATCCGAATCGCGCCACCACATATTTGGCGTATAGGACTGCTGTCTCTTCTCCCGATATTTCTTCGACGCATGGTATGAATATGGACGCCTTGGAACAATCATGATCAGTGATAGTTAAGATGGAGTCGTATCCCCTTGACTTGGGGAGCTTCGTGATGAAGTCTAGCGCCACGACTTTGAACGGTGTCGCTTCTGGTTTTGGGAACAGTGGTTGCAACGGTGCTTTCGTCTTTTGTGTATTGACTTTACATCGTTGACAATCGGCGCACCCTTTTACATAGTCCGCGATGTCGTTTTCCATCTTGTTTCTTCTGTAGAAGTACCGCTCCTACCGCGAATCCAGATGCGTCGACCTCTAGGTCGAATTGTTGGTTTTGATCCGCGTGTGCGAGGATGGGTTCTTCAGTAACTCTTCGTTTGAGCGTATCGAACGCTGTTTGTTGTCGCTTTTCCCATTCCCATGGCTCGTCCTTGCGTGTTAGCTCGTTTAATGGTTTGGCAATAGCGGCAAATCCTTTGATGAATTGCCGGTAGAAATTGCAGAAACCAAGAAAAGATCGTACATCCTTTACCGATGATGGGGATTGCCAGTCGCGAACGCCCGAAATTTTGACGGGGTCCATACGTGTTACCCCCTCTTCAAGGATTACCCCCAGGTAATCAATGCTAGAAGCGCTGAAGGTACACTTTTCTGGTTTGAAGAAGAGGTCGTGCTTTTGAGCGACGGCAAGAACGTCACAGACTGCTTCTTGGTGTTTTGTTAGAGCGTGCGGCTGTCGTTTTGTAGCTATTGCGATATCGTCCATGTAGACCCGGATCATTGTTCCTAATGCGTCGTGTTTTGCTATGATGGGGCGGTAGATCTCGTTCATGAAACTCTGGAATGTAGCAGGTGAGTTGCACAGTCCAAAGTACATAACGGTTGGTTCAAAAAGTCCGCGACGTGTTTTGAACGCTGCTTTGTGTTCGTCGCCCTCTTTGATTCGTATGTTGTTGTAGCCTTGTCGAACGTCTAATTTGCTGAAGATTTGCGCCCCACCGAGATCTTTGATTAGATCATTGATGAGGGGTAACGGATATTGATTCCGTATTGTCCATTCGTTGATTTTCCGGTAGTCCTGTACTGGTCGTAGCTTTCCGTCCTTCTTTTTGATAAAGAAGAATGACGATGCGTACGGGGATTTTGAGGGACGAATGTATCCCTTTTCTACCTGTTCGTCAATAAACTCGTCTAGTGCTGCATCTTCGACTCTTGTCATCAGGTAGACTTTGCAATCAATGGCTTCTGGTACTCCCTTTTTGAATTCGATTGCGTGGTCGCAACTCCTCTTCGGTGGGAATCGTTTTGCTTCTTCTTCTCCAAATACCTTTGCATATTGTAGGTATTCTTTTGGTATATCGACCTTTTTCGTGTATTGTTTGGCGTCGATCGCGAGTTCAACCGCCGATCTTCGTCCATACACTTGCTCGTTTAGTTGGGTCGTTATTTGTATCTTGTTTTCTTCGGTGAACATGCGTGATACTCGCACGTCATTGTCTTCTTCCTGGAGCAGTCTTGCTAGCACTGCTCTCCTGTTGTTTGGGTTGACCGATCTTAACACTATGGGGAGTTGTTTCTCGTCAATGGTGGCATGTCACCAGCTAAACCTTGGCTCGTAGTTCGCAAGCCATGGGTATCCCAATAGTAGGTCTTCTTTCCCTATGTCCGTGATGAGGAATCGCATTTCCTTTTTTGTTCCTCCTGTTTCCACATTGAGCGTGAGGTAGTGTGTGATCTGCCCCGCTTTATTAGTGGTATCGTCGATGTTGTAGATATTTTTAGGCTTATCTAATGCCCGTTGTCCCAATCCCATCCTTTTGACGAATTGTGGATGGATAAAGTTGTCGGTGGCTCCAGAGTCCACTAACACTTTGATGTCGGCCTTATTGTAACTTGCACAAATTGACACTGGTACTCGCATAGAACGGTAGCGCATTATGTATACAGAGTTACAATTTATTGCCCTCACCCAGGCCGCCGGGTTCAGGCGCTTCCAAAATCCTGCCCCATCAATTGTTGCAGGACTAGGTCCTTGACTTCTTCGTCGTCTCCTGCTACTCCTCGTAGCCATTCCGCCGCCTTTTCTTCCTTGGTTTGTGAGACTTCTGTAGTTGCCTCCGTGGTTCGCGCTTGTATGTCGCGACGTCTGCGAGGTTGTCTGCAGTCGCGACTGATGTGCCCCATCTTCTGGCAGTTGTAACACTGCGTTTGACTATGGTCTCGTTTGAATTGTCTTTGAATGAATCCCCCTCGTGGTGGGAACGGTGGTTTGTTGTTCCTGGGGTGATTTGTTACGATTTCCTCGGCCCCTGCTAGCCGTCCTCGTATACGATCTGCTGATGTGTCCATTCTATCGTCATTGAGTGGGGCGAGCAACTTAGCTAGTGCTCCTCCTGTCGTACGTGTTGGCTTGAATGCGTCAAGGTTTCCCCTGACTGTCTGCATGTGAATCCATTTCTGCTGCCTCTTAAGGGCGGATTCCCTCCATTCTTCATAGTTGCGAGGGTCGTCATGTTGATACATGGTTTCGTACAACGCCCTTGGTAGTCCCTTTGTGAAGTACTTGAGCGTTTGTTCGGCGTTGATATTGTACCCTGCGTGTCGAACTAGTTGTTCGAACTGGGCGATATAGTCATCGATCTTCCCATCCTTCATGTGTATGCCGGCGTCGAGTTGGGCTTGAGCTCGTTCTTTGCTAAGAACGTCACCGAACTGCCTTTGGAATGCGTTGAGGAGGTTTTCCCACAACCTGTTGTCGAATTGGTTCGTTCCGGTGGCTACCTCGTTGACGAGCCATCGGCTTGCGGACATTACCCACTGGTTAACCGCGTTTCCCTGTATGTATGTGAGGAACAACATAGCTTTTTGGTACTTGTTCCTCATGGCCGAGTGGTTGGCGTTGACGCCTGCGTAGACCTCCCATTGAAGGATAAACGCTTCTGCTTGTGACCTTGCTCCTGTGAATGTTGGCGGCGGGTTACCGATAAATTTGTCGTTCCCGTTTTGATTGGCTATTGCTGGTCCCCCTACTGGAGGTGGCCCCGCTGGCGGTGGTCCTCCTGGAGGTGGTCCTCCTCCTCCTCCTCCTCGTGGCCATCCACCGTTGGGTGGTCCTCCTCCTCCGCCTGATGGTGCTCTAGCAGGTGGGAATGGTCTGTTTTCGGGTGACGGTACTCGGTTTCGATTGAGTCGGAATTCATAGAACATGTCGTGTTCAGGAATACTTGGCGCGTCGGGTACATCTGGTCCCATTGCTCGATTGACAGCTTGTACGTCTTCTGGCTGTAGTTGTTGTACGTGACCCGTTTGCTCGTTGATAACGAGTCGGGGTGGTGATACCACTGTTTGGGTAGTCATGTAGCTGTATGGTATTCCTCGAATTGGTTCGGGGATATGTAACTCAGCTGTTCGTGCGACGAGTGCGTCTATTTCTGGTGACTGCACTGCGATTGCTTCGGGTTCAGCTTCACTTCGTGGGGTTGGCGATCGTTCGCTGGTGTGACTTGACGGGGCTGGGGTAGTCGTTCGTATCCGTAAGTCTGTCCTCGGTGGCTCTGAATCGAGGTTTATTTCTTCTTGGCCTTCTATGGCTCCTTGTTGATCAATTGGTCGCGCGTCCACCAATGGTATGTTGATGTTTAGATCGTCGGCGGCTGGTCGTGTCGCCTCGAAGTAGCTGTTGGTGTTGCTCCACCTGAGTTCGACCCAGCAACAGCGTTCTCTATTGAACACTACTGGGTGAAAGCACTGTGATGTGGCTGCTTCCGCGTAATATCCGGTGTTGTTCTCTTCAGACCTTCTGGTGTCTGGTACGTGTCGCCACCTGACTCGTCCTACAATGTATCGAGCAGGTGCGTCTCGTTCTCTTGAGTTGATACGATAGGGCACGAAGTCCCAGCCGTCTTTGGTGGTGATAGTCGCCACGGCGTTCGGTTTGAGAAAGAGCTTGGATTTAATGTTACGTGCAAGTGGCACGTGAGCCTGACTTAGGCAACGTAGAGTGAACGCGGTGACTCAGCAATGGTCCTACTCAAGTACAAAGACTGAGTGACGTCTCAACGCGCGAAGGCAGAGTTACTTCTTGTTCTGTCTTGACACGCGGCCCCGAAGGACGAGAGATGAAAGGAGGAAACCGGCTTTGGATAGCAAGTTGAGAAATGTACAAGAAATCCAAGCTATCGACTACAACAGTCGATAGCTTCCTTATAAGCTACTCGCGCGATCCGCCTTAGAAAGCGAGACCGCCACTACTACTAATCTGCTGGTAATCGTCCACTAAGCCACTACTGCTAGGTAATCGTCCACTAAGACAAACGCCACAACTACTACGACTCTTGGTAATCGTACAACAAACCTCAGTCATCGTATCGTACTAGTATCAGTAATCATCATCGTAAACATTGTAAGACGAGCCACGACGTCATGCGATCACATGCCTATACGTCCCATGACTTATGGGTTAGGTCAGATACATACCATGACCCGGGACGTTACATGCTGGCTCATACTCAATGAAGTCACTAATATTATTAGTGAAGTGCGCCGAAGCTCCTGAGTCTAATAACCACATGGAGCTTATTTTTTCCCGACACTTAGCACACTGTGTGAAATATTGACCGTGCTCGCATTTCAAAACATCAAGCGCGCCGATATTCATACTGTACAATGGAGACACTACAGACGATAATTTTTTATTTTTACAACTTGGTATCCTTATACTTTTTAGTAAGGGGTCCAAGGCTGTCTGATTGTCAGCATTGTATAAGTGCTGTGTGAGAAAGGCGTACCTTTCTTCATCTGTTCCCCAATCAAGGGAAACGGTGTCCTCATTATTCATCATCGGGTCCCAAGCCGAAAGATCAGGCTCAGGCGTTGGTGCACGAGACCCTGCAGGGGTTACATCACGAGACCCATATAATTGGTCTATGATCCGCATTTCTGGAGTCATAGGCTCCAGTACCTCTCCACGCATCATGGCTTCTCCTTGTCTCTGCACAAAGTCCTGATGTTGTCTGTAGACAATATCCATCAGCTCAGCAGAACTGCGAGCTCTGAGAGTTTGTGTATGCGTGCAGTTACCATACTCATCTTTAGTATAAAGATGGTAGGTTTTGCCTGTCGCAACAGCAACTTCCAGAGGAGGAAGATTGGGATGACCGACATACCCTACTTCGTGAAGTTCATACTCCCCTGTCTCGGGAGTCGGAGCACGATTCTCTTTATCAGAATCTCGTGAGTCCAATGACATATCATCGAAGACGGAGGCCAATTCTGACTCACCGTAGGTAGTTGTGCGCTCAAAGTCCTCCGTATAATTGGAAGGACCCATGTTACGTTTGTGGTCTGACTTAGACCCTTCACGCGATGGCGAATAACGTGACTTAGCGGAGCGTGTCAACACACAGAGGTGTGACTAATCTACGGACTCCTGAAAGAGCCGTCCTAAGGGAGCGATGACAGAAGCGAGAGAGGGAGAGAGAACCCCGGCTGAATTGGTTGAGAACACAAGAGAGTCAAGCTGTCGACCACATCAGTCGACAGCTACCTTATAACCGATTCCTGACTGTACGCCTTCATCAGCGATACAGCCACTACTACTACTGCTGAGTGATCGTCCACTAATGCTAACACCACAACTACTACTACATCAGTCATCGTACAGTAATCCTCGGTCATCGTACAGTAATCAGTATCAGTAATCCACATCGTAAGAAATGAGTAAGACGACAGCCATCAGTCATCAAGCAGAAGTAAGCGTCCCCTGGATCACGTCCCATCGCTTATGGGTTAGGTCAGCTACGTGGTATGACCTGGGACGTAACATCACCCCCTTCACAAGGGTGAGCGCCCACGCTCAACGACCCAATTGGTCACCGCAGTTAGTCCGACATCTGTTTCATGCTCATCGCGTACCCTCCTGAGAGCATGAGCCCGCCCTAACCTTGTTGCTGAGTGTCGCGCTCGATCGCTGTGGACGTAGATATCGTCCTCGAGCTTCTTGATGGCGGCTTCGAGTTCCGCGATGACTTCCATGGAGGAGCGATAGCGCCTCACTTCGGCTTGGAGAGAGATATCTCCAAGCCTAGCGAGGGCTTCGTCTACCTGCCGCTTGCCACGGAAGTCAGCGCGGAAATACTGGAGCTGATTTCGGTTGTACTCAGCTGGTGGGCCCATGTCTCTGCAGGGTTCCGCATGAATCTCGGCGCGGTATATCGGCGAGTTCCTCCCCATCGTCCCAAAGACCTCTGGGTTATCAAGCATCCGGACCCGCACGTACTTTGCAGGGATGCGACGCCCGTCGTGTTCTATTACCATCGGCACCCAATTCATCCCGTTGTTGAGGGTGAATCCTCCGGGAGTAGGCGATATGGCACGGAGAGGGATCCTTGTACCATGCGCGCGGCGCGTGTCGATCGGTGAGGTGTCTCGGGCTTCTGCGTATGATGGGAGACCTTGCTCCGCGTACCCCTGCTCGGCCGTTGGTCTGTAGACAACAGCAGTTGGAGGTGGTCGGACCGTCTCATCGTTGGCTTCGCTGGCAACGACGCGGACGCGGACTTGGAAAGGTACAGGTGCGGGAGTACAGTGGCAGTAAGCGATGGAGTTATCGCACCTGGTACAGATGACGTTGGCGTCGTGGTAGGAATCATTGCTTTCGTTGTCGTTGTCGCTGAAGTAGTCGACGGCGGTGGTGGAGGTGTTTGCGGTGGAGGGCTGGCGGACACTTCCCTCATTAACATCTGTATCCTCATCCTCCGTTCCGCGGCTGTCCTCTTCACTACTTGATCCTGTCTCCATGACGTCATCACCTCCTTCAAGAGGGAGTACTCCTCCCTCATCTTCTTCCACTCGTCCGCTGGCTGGAGTAGGGAATCGCCGCCGCGCTTCAGCGAGGTCCCGCTCTTGTTGCTCTCGCTCGTCCCTGTCTTGCACGGTGACTGCTCTGACTTCTGCCATTGCGGAGCAGAAGGGGTCGTCGACGTTGTTGTTGTCGTCGTAGGTGTCGAGGGTGTCGATGCGAGGGAGGGTGACCTCGTCAAGGGAGATAATGGAGAGGGGTACATTGGTCATGTTATAGGTGAGTGTGGAAGGTGATGGTTTAGACGATCCTGTCAAGGCTGCTTTTATGTGAATTTCAGCCTTCGGGTTTAATCGTGCGAACTTCCTTATCTCTTCC
This sequence comes from Lactarius quietus, assembly GCA_015025155.1. Classification (NCBI taxonomy): domain Eukaryota; kingdom Fungi; phylum Basidiomycota; class Agaricomycetes; order Russulales; family Russulaceae; genus Lactarius; species Lactarius quietus. The sequence continues at coordinate 61,825 of WITN01000232.1, forward strand.
TCCGCGTGGACGTCGTCCCACGGGATCCACTGGTTCTCCGAGTCCGAGTACCCCTTCCATTTGATGAGATACTGAAGTTTGCGCCCTCGTCCGAACCTTCTGGAGTCTAAGACCTTTTCGACCTCGTATTCTTCCACGCCTTCAACCAATTCTGGCGGAGGGCGTAGATAGTTCACGCCGTGCATGCATGTTTCTTTGTAAGGCGTAAGCAAGTCTGTGTGGAATACGTCATGGATCTTCCACTGCGGAGGTAATTTGAGCCAGTAATTCACAGGGGACATCACCTGCACTATCTCAAATGGTCCCTGCCTCCTGGGCGCAAGCTTGGGCGTTGGTTGATTAGTTCGTAGATTGCGCCCATCTAACCATACTTGGTCTCCTAGGGCGTACTTGGGCGTGTCCTTATGCTTGACCCATGACTTCTGAGCCTTGATCATGTTTTCCTGCGCGCTCCGACGGGCTTCTTTTAATTGTTCTATCCTAGTAGATACGCTAGGAAGGCTGCTTGTCCCTGGCGCCCATTTATCTCTAGGATGATACCCCATCAGCACGAAGAACGGAGTTTGTTTCGTTGTGCTGCTTATCGTGTTGTTGTGGGCGAATTCCGCGAGGGGTAGTTGAGCGGCCCAATTGTCTTGTTTCTCGTTAGTCCAGAGTCGTAAGTACTGTTCCAGCCACTGATTGGAACGTTCCGATTGGCCATCCGTTCTTGGGTGATAGGCGGTTGATATGTTTTGTTGAATTTGGAGAATTTGGCATAATTCCCTCATGAATTTTGCTGCGAACCGAGGGTCTCGATCGCTGATAATTTTGTTAGGTAGGCCAAATCGAGGAAGTACTTTCTGCGCATAGAGTTTTGCCGTGTCTTCGCCTGACATTGATTCTTGGCACGGAATGAATATTGATGCCTTCGAACAGTCATGATCGGTAATAGTGAGTATTGAATCGTACCCATCTGATGGAGGCAATTTGGTTATGAAGTCCACGGCGATGACTTCGAAGGGGGTGGCCTCGGGTCGTGGGTATATAGGAGCGAGTGGTGCCTTTGTCGGCCGCGTATTGACCTTATGTCTTTGACATTCGGCGCAGCCTGTTACATATTCAGCGACGTCTTTCTTCATCTGAGGCCACCAGTAGTATCGAGCTAGTAGTTCGAATGTTTTGTTTATTCCTGGGTGACCAGCCGTCCGCGTGTCGTGATGTTGTTTGATGATCTCCCTCAGATCATCCTCCTTGCGACTTGTGACGACGACTTTTCCATCTTTGAGCCATATACCTTCGATTTTCTTGAGTTCGTAAGGGCTGGCCCATCGCTTGATTTGCTTTGCGTTTTGCTCTATTATTGGTGACACGCTTTCAGTTGTTCGTGCGAATACGTGGTTCGGGAGGACGGTGACTTGGTCGTTGTCTTTTTCTCCCGTATCATAGTCTGGCCTCCTTGACAGTGCATCTGCTCGACCATTAGCTCTTCCTTTGAGATGGTGTATCTCGATGTTGTATTCTTCTAGTTCGAGCACTTCTCTTGCTACCCTTCGGCTGATCTTCTGCGGGTCTCGCCAGTACTGAAGGTTCATATGATCCGAAAACACTCTGACCTTGTGTGGCGATCCCACCAATAGATATCTCCAGTTCCGCAGTGCTTTGACGATGGCGAGCAGCTCGAGATTGTATATATCGTAGTTGCGCTCTGCCTCATTGAGTGTTGCGGAGTAGAATGCTACTGGGTGTTTCTTGCCGTCGTGGCCCCTTTGTGTTAGCACTGCTCCTACGGCAAACCCTGATGCGTCTACTTCTAAGTCGTATTGGACTTCGGGATTTGGGTGCGCAAGGATCGGGTTGCTCGTAATACGGTGTTTAAGCGCTTGGAACGCGTTTTGTTGATCTGCGTTCCAACGCCATTCTATGTCTTTTCTTGTCAGCGTATTCAATGGTCGGGCGATATTGGCAAAACCTCGGATAAAAGGGCGGTAAAAGTTGCAAAAACCCAAAAAACTGCGTACGTCCCTGACTTTTGTTGGTATGGGCCAGTCACGTATGCCTGCCACTTTTGCTGGGTCCATGCGCGTCATCCCCTTTTCAAGGATTACCCCCAGGTAATCTATAGACGGGACATGAAAGGCGCATTTTGCTAGTTTGAAGTAGAGGTCATGGTCCATTGCGATTTGTAGGACTGCAGTTACTGCAGCGGTGTGAGCGTCGTCGGTTTTCTGTAGGGAGCCACAGTCGTTGGTGGCGATAGCAATGTCGTCCATATAGATCCGGATGTGTGTTCCTTTAGAGGCGAACGTCTCGATCACTGGTCTGTAAATGTCATTCATGAAAGCTTGGAAAGTTGCCGGTGAGTTGCAAAGTCCAAAATACATGACCGTTGGTTCGAACAGTCCTCGGCGTGTTTTAAAGGCTGCTTTGTGTTCATCTCCTCCTTGATTCGAATGTTATTGTAGCCTTGTCTGACGTCGAACTTTGAGAACATTACCGCTCCCCCAAGGTCTCTCATAAGATCTGTGATGAGAGGGAGGGGGTATTGATTTCGTATTGTCCACCGATTGATTGCTCTGTAATCTTGGACCGGTCTTAGTTTTCCGTCTTTCTTTTTGATGAAGAAGAAAGACGATGCATAGGGGGATTGCGATGGTCTGATATATCCTTTCTTGAGATGTTCGTCGATGAATGCGTCTAACGCGTCATCCTCTTGCCGGGTCATCGGATATATTCTGCATGTTAATGCTTTTGGTGCGTGTGGAAGAAGAGTGATGGCGTGATCGCAAGGTCTTCGTTCCGGTAGTCTTGACGAAGCTTCTTCGTCGAAGACTTTTTTGAACGCGTCATACCTTGGAAGTAGAGTAGGACTTGTTTCTTCCTTTGCCGGTTCCGATTTCTTTGGAGGTGTCTTTGGAATGACTATTCTTCGTCCTCTTTCCTCAACTTCTTCTAGCTGAGTGACAATGCTTTCTTTTTGCTTCGTAAGTAAATGTGCCAGCACATTTCGTCGGTTGCTTGGGTCGACGGTTTTGATAACGATAGGGAGATGTGCTTTGTTTATCGTGCCCGTTCTCCAGTCGAATCGTGGTTCGTATGCGGCAAGCCAAGGATATCCCAAAAGGATTTCTTCTTTTCCTATATTGGTGACCAGGAATCTCATTTCTTTTTCGTGTCCTCCTACGCTGATGCGGAGAATCACGTAATGGGTGATGAGTCCTGCCTTGTTTGTCGAGTCGTCGATATTGTATATCCGTTTCGGGGTTTCTAGGCGACGTGTTTTTATTCCCATTTTTTCGAGGAAGCGTGCGCTCACAAAGTTGTCAGTGGCACCTGAGTCCACCAATGCTTTTATGTCGGCCGTGTTGTAACGTGTGTCGAGATGAACTGGAACTCGCATAGATCGGTAGCGCGTAATGTACACGGTGTTACAACGAAATGCCCTCACCCAGGCCGTCGGGTTCAGGCGTCTGAAAAATCCGTCCCCATCAATTTCTGTAAGATGAGGTCCTTCACATCGTCTCCTTCGCTTGCCACTCCCCTGAGCCAGTCTTCGGCTTTATCCTCGTCGGTTTGTGGTTTCTGTTCTGTACTTCTGATCTGCTGTGGTCGTCTTCCTTGTTTTGGTTGGCGACAGTCTCGGCTGATGTGCCCCAATTTGTTACAATTGTAGCATCGCACTTGACTGAAGTCGCGGATGCCGCGGTTTTCTCTTTGCCGCTGAAGGTATCCTCCTCTTGGTTGGAACGGGGGTCGTGGATTGTTGAGGACATCTTCTGCCCCAGCGACCCTTCCTCTGGTTCGATCTGCAGACATGTCCATTGCGTCTGGGTGTGGTAGTGGGGCGAGCAATTTTGATAGTGCCCCCGCGTGATTTCGGTTAGAGCCCTTGAACATGTCAAGGTTTCCACGCACCGTCTGCATGTGTATCCATTTTTGCTGTCTTCTGAGAGCCGATGCTCTCCATTCTTCGTACGTCCTTGGGTCGTCATGTTGGTACATGGCTTCGTATAATGTCCTTGGCAGCCCTTTTATGAAGTATTTGAGGGTCTGTTCGGCGTTAATGTCGTATCCTGCGTATCGAACCAATTGTTTGAATAACGCGATGTATTCGTCGATTTTTCCTTCTTTCATTCGTATTCCAGCATCGAGCTGTGCTTGGGCACATTCTTTGCTGAGTACGTCTGCGAATTGTCTCCTAAAGGCTTGTAGGACATTGTTCCATAGCCTATTGTCAAATTGGCTGACGCCTCTTGCCACTTCTCGTACTAGCCATTGACTAGCCGACATGACCCAGGTGTTAACCAGATCACCCTGAACGTACGTGAGAAACAACATAGCTTTTTGATATTTGTTTCTCATTGCTGTATGACTGGCGTTTACCCCAGCGTAGACTTCCCATTGAAGGATGAATCCTTCGACTTTAGCGCGATCTCCATTGAAGGGACTTGGAGGGTTCCCTATGAATTTGTCCGTGGTGTTTCCTCCTTGCGGTGGTCCTCCTTGAGGTTGTCCTCCTTGAGGTTGTCCTCCCGCTGGTGGTCCTCCTCCTCCCCCTTGTGGTGGTGGTCCCCCTCCTCCTTGTGGTGGTGGGGCGTCATGTTGTCGTCTGTAGGGGTATCCTCGTATTCCTTCTCCTCTGTTAATTTGCTCGTATGGTTGAGGAGGCGGGTCGTTGTAGTCAAAATCGAACCCTCCTGGTTGATCCGGCTCATCAGGTCCCATGGCTCTTCGTGCGGCTTGTAAGTCTGTGGGGTTCATGTCTACAACATGACCCGTTCGTTCATCGATGATTAGAGGCGTTGGTTCCTCTACGAGGGTTTGAGTGGCCATGCGAATAGGATCTGGAATATGCAACGTAGCTGTCTGTTGGATGATGTTTTCCAACGCCGGTTCTTCTTGAACGTAAATGTGTTCTGGTTCTTCGGCAATTGATGGCGTTGGTGCCCTTTCACTTGTGTGACTCGTGTCCGATCTTGCGGGTGTTCGGTGTTGGAGTTCTGGGGATATCGGCTCCTCGTGTGTTTCTTCTGGGGTTCCGTCGATTCTTCCTTGTTCTTCGACGTCCCGTGCTTCTGTTAGTGGGATGTTACAGTTCAGGTTGTCTCCGGCTGGCCTAGCTGCTTCGAAATATTCGTGGGTTCGGTTCCACCTGAGTTCTACCCAACAACACCTTCCGTGATGGAAGATGATGGGATGGAATCGCTGGGCTGTGGCTGCTTCGGCGTAGTAGCCAGTGTTGAAATGTTCTAGTGGCCCGCTTCGTCTGTCGTCGGAAACTGTCCTCCAGCGAACTCGATTGATAACGTATCTTGCGGGGGCGTCCCTTTCTCTTGAATTGATGACAAAGGGTTGGAAGTCCCAGCCGTCTTTTGTGGTGATTGGCGCCACGGCGTGTGAGGATAGCTTGACTCTAATGTTACGTTTGTGGTCTGACTTAGACCCTTCACGCGATGGCGAATAACGTGACTTAGCGGAGCGTGTCAACACACAGAGGTGTGACTAATCTACGGACTCCTGAAAGAGCCGTCCTAAGGGAGCGATGACAGAAGCGAGAGAGGGAGAGAGAACCCCGGCTGAATTGGTTGAGAACACAAGAGAGTCAAGCTGTCGACCACATCAGTCGACAGCTACCTTATAACCGATTCCTGACTGTACGCCTTCATCAGCGATACAGCCACTACTACTACTGCTGAGTGATCGTCCACTAATGCTAACACCACAACTACTACTACATCAGTCATCGTACAGTAATCCTCGGTCATCGTACAGTAATCAGTATCAGTAATCCACATCGTAAGAAATGAGTAAGACGACAGCCATCAGTCATCAAGCAGAAGTAAGCGTCCCCTGGATCACGTCCCATCGCTTATGGGTTAGGTCAGCTACGTGGTATGACCTGGGACGTAACAACCCAGCTGCGACATGTCGATATCGACTTCGGAGTCATACTCCTCGTCGTGGTTCCAATTGGAACGTGTGCGGACTTCTCGATCGAAATCAGAGAAGCGCTGCTCAAGCGTCTTCGTCGTTTGGATAGTCGCTGGGACTTCCAAACGCTCAGCGAGCGTAAGTGCGTTGTTTACGGAGGGGTAAATGCCCGGAGTCCTAGTAGTAGGAGGGGACTTAGAAACAGTGCGGGTAGTGATGGATGAATGCCCAATATGGGCGATGGTGGATGAAGTGGGAGATGGGAGTGAGGCGACGGATGCGATGTGGGAGTGGCCTTGAGGTTGACCACGACCCTTGCCCTTGACGAACTTGCCACGTCCTGCACCTCTTGTACCGCGCTGGTTGTTAGACCGCTGCTGGTTAGTAGAGGGTGTGGTGGACGATGAAGGCTGCTGCTGAGCACCCTGCTTGGTAAAGCGAGGGTTATCGCGCTTGCGCTTCACGGCAGAGATCTTCTGGGCAGATTGCCCACTCTTGACTCATCCTCGGTTAGCCTCCGTCTCATAGTGATTTATAACAGTCGTCCGAACATCACCAATAGTGAGTTTGTCGAGGCGACTGGATGAGAGGATAATGGGGACTAGATGTTCCCATTTAGACGGAAAGTTAGCCATGACAATCATAGCTTGGAGGAGGGGGTCAAGATCCATGTTTCGTGAAGTAAGTCCAAAGCCAAAGTCTACTTCATGAAGACGTCCGATGGCTGCCACCATCTTATCAAAGACTGGGCCAGGATGTTGGTTCGGGTTGAACCGTATACTGATCACCTCTTTAAAGTCTTTGTAGATGCTAGGGACTGTAGGAATCAAGTAAGCATCCTTCAGATTATTCCAGAAATCTTCAGCTTCAGTGAAGCTGGCAAAGTTCTGCTGAAGGGCTGCAGAGAGACGAAGGGTCATGTTGCCAATCGCCATGGCATTTTTGTCCTGCCATTTCTTTAAGTCATCGGGATAGTCATCGTCCAGTGACTCAAAGATCTCGAGCTCGGCTTTATAGGTCTCCCTCTTTTTCTTGAGAGCATCTTTCTCAAGATCAGTGGCATCAACGGCAATGGGTGTCAGCTCGACAGGTTTGATTGGCTTGGTAGGACAAGCGTAAGTGCCATTTACGACACTCCAAAGTCCTTGAGCCATCAAGAAGGCTTTCATTGCACGTGCCCAGCTACCATAGTCCTGACCGTCAAAGACGGAGACGAAGGTGTTAAGTTGGGACGACATAGTATCTGTGAAGGCTGATGAGACATCAGCATGCTATTCACAATACTGGTATGAGTAAAAAGAGAGCCTTGGCATTAGCTATCTTCCTCGTACTAGCGAGGTAGAAGCTGCCCCAGGGGTCCGTGACATTCTCCTCCGAGAACTGGTCGGTACCTCACGATGGGGTCTTATTGCGCCCTTCAAGGGTCACAATGCCAGGTTGCCAAAGGTAACCTCGATGGTGTTGTCGACAACAACTACTGTAGTTAAACAGCTCGACAATCATCGTCGTTCGCAATGAACGCAATGGTACCCATGTAGCAGGGCCCATAACCTGTTGCGCAGCAACTAGCGCAGCAAACAGTGTCATGGAGTCTCACCTTGTGAAGGTATAGAGACTGATAGAGTGGTTTGTAGAGTGGAGTGCTCAAGTGTGCGTAGAGTGAACGACTTGTATTCTTAGAGGGGCTCTACTCCCCTCATTTATAGGAAAACCGGTCCCTATGGTCCACCCATGTCCGTTTGCGTAAAAGTGATGAGTAAAGGTGTCCACAATATCGCGTTTTTAGTGACGCCTGATGTGAAACACCTCAGAAGTCTTCAATATCACCACGTGTGATACTGATAAGACTTGCGCCCTCCATTTTGGAGTTGCGCCCACTTTGTGCATAACGGAGTACCCTAATATGGTAATCATATGTACGATACTACTTGAAATGTCGTAACTGCTATAGATAAGATACGTATGTACTTATTATGTTTCAACACAAAATCCTGTCGCAGGTACCGCATTTGGTCATGCGTATAATGGCGGTCGTTATCCACGTCATCAAGATCAGGAGCGGCGTGGACTTCACCTTGTTGAATCTCCCCTCCCTTCTTCATGCACCCGTAGACAATAGGGTTGTTACCAGGCATCACGTGAATGTACTTGGCGACGGTGATGTGACCATTCTCGGTCATACGGAAGTTAATGAACCTGGGAGGAATATTTAGTTCGAAACCGTCGGGGGCGTCAGCCTTGTCTCGAGCGCGCTGTTGATCAGCTGAAACTCCGCCTCCTCGGTAGTCAGGGAAGCAAGGGCTTTCTTTTGACTCTCCCACACCAGCTCTTCTTCCTCGCCTCGTCCTCCTCGGCACAAGTGGTATCCCTTCATCCTGGGATTCCGGTACTTGGCGGGGATCTTGATTTTCTTTGTCCGACTCGGACTCTCGAGCTCGGAGGGTGGCGCGGATGTGAATACCCCAGGACGTCGCGGGGTCCATGATGACGTTGGTAGGGGGGTCGACATTGATATATCGAGGCGTTGGCGGTGGAGGGATTTTGACGGGGTCGTTGTTACATGTACTGTAACGTCCCAGGTCATGGTATGTATCTGACCTAACCCATAAGTCATGGGACGTATAGGCATGTGATCGCATGACGTCGTGGCTCGTTCTTACAATGCTTACTATGATGATTACTGATACTAGTACGATACGATGACTGAGGTTTGCTGTACGATTACCAAGAGTCTTAGTAGTTGTGGCGTTTGTCTTAGTGGACGATTACCTAGAAGTAGTGGCTTAGTGGACGATTACCAGCAGATTAGTAGTAGTGGCGGTCTCGCTGACGAAGGCGGATCGCGCGAGTAGTTTATAAGGAAGCTATCGACTGTTGTAGTCGATAGCTTGGATTTCTTGTACAGTTCTCAACTTGTTATCCAAAGTCGGTTTCCTCTTCTCTTCTCTCGTCCTTCGGGGCCGCGTGTCAAGACAGAACCAGAAGTAACTCCGCCTTCGCGCGTTGAGACGTCACTCAGTCTTTGTACTTGAGTAGGACCATTGCTGAGTCACCGCGTTCACTCTACGTTGCCTAAGTCAGGCTCACGTGCCACTTGCACGTAACATGTACAATTGTAGATGAGTTGTCCGCAATCGTAGTGGATGTGGGAGTCGTCGGCGTCAGGATGGCCTGGACATGACAGGGCGGTTTGCTTACAACTTCCACAATCTCTGACCACGTCACTGAGGTCGGAGCCGCTTGGAATCTTGATAAGCGTTTGTGGAACAATGAGATTCTCGATGCGAGTAGGAGCTCCCTCCTCCACTTCCGATTGGTCTTCCTCCAGTCCTCCAGCGTCGTGTCCGCATACATCAGGGGTTTCGGGGATGAAGTCCCCGGGTTCGATGCATCGAAAGGCGGCAGCGACTTCGGCATAGGTAGGCTGAGTAATAGTGGGAAGATGGTAAGATGTTTGTGAAGTAGTAGAAGCAGCAGTGGGGGAAGTGGTCATCGTTCGACTGAGGAAGAACTGATGTGCTTCATCCAGTGAATGGCCTGTCTTTATACGTGAGGGAGTGGAATTCAGAGTCCGTTTAAACTCAGCTAAGGTGTCAGGGGCATGTACGTCAGTGGCGTTGACCCACTGCGACTCCAAGTCTGGGTATCCCTTCCATTTGATAAGGAATTGTTTACGCCTTGTTCTGCCGAATTGCCGTTGGTCTAGAATCTTCTCAATTTCGTATTCCTCTTCGCCATCGATTAATTCAGGGGGAGGTCTTGGGAAATTTGGTCCGTGAAAGGAAGTCTCACGATAGGGGGTGAGAAGATCGATGTGAAAAACGTCATGAATGCTCCATTTGATAGGCAATTCCAATCGATACTTGACTGGGGACATCACCTGTATGATCTGGAAGGGTCCATGTCTCTTGGGCGCAAGCTTGGCGCTCGGCTGGTGAGTCCTCAGGTGACGTCCCTCTAACCATACGCGGTCCCCTATCTGGAATTTGGGCGTATCTTTATGTGATACCCATGACTTCTGGGCCTTAATAATCTGTTTCTGAGCATGTTCCCGTGCTTGTTTGAATTGATCGAGGCGTAGCGCCACTTGTGGCAAGGGGCTAGGCGTGGAATTCCAATCAGCACGAGGATTATGTCCCATCAATAAGAAGAACGGAGACTGTCCTGTGGCCTCATTGGGCCAATTGTTATGCGTGAATTCTGCTATTGGAAGATAAAGATTCCAATTGTCTTGTCTTTCATTTACCCAAAAGCGGAGATATTGTTCGAGCCATTGATTTGTCCGCTCTGATTGCCCATCCGTACGAGGGTGATAGGCAGTGGAAATGTTTTGATTAATTCCCAATTGTTTGCACAGTTCCCTCGTAAATTTGGACGCAAACCTAGGATCTCTATCACTAATGATCTTGTTTGGTAGGCCGTATCGCATGAACACATGTTTGATGTACAACGCTGCTGTTTCTTCCGCGTCGATTTCCTCATTACAAGGAATGAACACCGATGCCTTGGTACAGTCATGATCTGTGACTGTAAGAATTGAATCGTAGCCCTGTGCGACGGGTAATTTAGTGATGAAATAGAGAGCGATAGTTTCGAAGGGCATAGCTTCCGGTCTAGGATATATGGGTTGTAGTGAAGCCCTAATAGGGCGATTATTGATTTTGTGTCGTTGGCATTCCGCGCAGCCTCTAACGTATGCCAATACGTCTTGTCGTATCGTTGGCCACCAATAGTATCGTTCTACTATTTTGCCAGTTTTGCTGATTCCTGGGTGACCATGTACTGGGGTATCGTGGTGAGCGGCAATAATTGACTTTCGCTCTTCACTTCCCTTGGTAACTACTCTTCTGCCTTCTTTATACCATACCCCGTTGATCCTCTTCAGTTTGTGTGGATCTACCCAAGGTTTGATAGTGTCTTCGTTCTGTTCGTCTTTGTGGTTGGTTGACTCCATTTCTTCTACCGTGATTGTTGCGAACGACTGATTAGGCATCCCTGTACGGTGTGTGTTACTGGTTTGTATGAATATTTTATCAGGTAACACCGTAACATTTTCATTGTCTTGTTCCCCGTGATCGTAGTCGGGTCGTCTTGACAATGCGTCTGCCCGTCCGTTTGCAGTCCCCTTTATGTGGTGGATTTCGAGATCGTATTCTGACAGTTCGAGTACTTCTCTTGCGACCCGTCGACTGATCTTTTGTGGTTCTCTCCAATACCGCAAGTTCATGTGATCTGAGAATACTTTGATTTTATGGGGTGATCCCGCTAGTAACGGCCTCCAGTGTCGTAACGCTTTGACTATTGCCAATAGTTCGAGGTCGTAGATGTTGTAATTTCGTTCCGCTGTATTGAGAGTTGCGGAATAATAGCCTATGGGATGTCTTTTGCCATCAGTTTTCTTTTGGAGTAACACCGCTCCCACTGCGAAACCTGAAGCATCTACTTTGTCACGATCGTGCCATGCGGTCATGTGACATTCGGCGCACGTGCAAGAGTGCGCGCTGCCTGCGAAGGCATGCAAACAATATCGTGCCGCGAGACATCGCGTGATAAGAATATGTTCGGGTATCACGTGACTGATGCGAGTTCCAGTCATGTGACCGGGTCGGGCTTATGCCCATGCCGGCTTATCAGAAGCCGAGGTCGTTCCAGGCCCTTATCTTGGGGTTCTGATGGATATTTCTGATGGACTAGCCACATTGAGTTTATCTCTGCTTGTGTGAGTCATTATGACTCTTATCACTGATTGCCCTTAGGGCTGTTCGCCTCATGTTGTGGGGCCGTGGCGCATCATTGATGGACTGATATTATTGGAGGATAAGCCGTATGCTTATCTCTCGAGTCATAGTATAGCTTGGGACTCAGGTTGAAACCCAGTCCCTTGAGCAGTATATAAGTAGCAGCTTTGGGCAGTACGGCCCTTAGCTTTGTATTCTCATACCACCTCACGACTAGCATGGTTGGTCCCTGTTAATTGCATTGCTATCCACTCCTTGTCTGCTGTTCTTGTTGTTCCTTTGTGAACCTATCTATAGAGGCCTCATTATTTGGTCCTCTCTTGTTATCATTCGGCTATTCCAGGCGTCATTCGGAGTAGCGTCGACTCTCGTCGTACGACACGCGTTCCAGTCTGCAGGTCAAGGCAAGACTGAAGGTAGCGTTGGGTCGAAACGTTACATACTTCCAATTCGAATTGATCCTTCAATACTGGGTGTGCCAATACAGGTTCGCTTGTTACTCGTTTCTTCAATACTTCAAACACTTGTTGTTCCGTTGAACCCCATTGCCATTCCGTTGTTTTCTTTGTGAGATTGTTTAGTGGTTTGGCGATGGACGCAAATCCCCTTATGAATAGACGGTAAAAGTTGCAAAAACCCAAAAAAGATCGTACGTCCTTCACTTTGGTTGGCGTTGGCCAATTTTTAATGCCTGCGATCTTTACAGGGTCCATACGTGTTACCCCTTTTTCAAGGATTACCCCCAGGTAATCAAGAGATGACGAGTGGAAAGTGCATTTCTCCGGCTTGAAAAATAGGTCGTACTTCGCGGCTACCGTGAGCACATCCCGAACTGCGTTGACATGGTCTGCAATATTTGTTCGGGTGGCGATACCGATATCGTCCATATAAACCCGAATAGTCGTCCCTTTTGCGTCGTGCTTCGCAATCGTATCCCGGTAAATGTGATTCATCATGGTTTGGAATGTGGCGGGAGAGTTTGTTAGCCCGAAGAACATCACAGTGGGTTCGAACAGTCCGTATGGCGTTTTAAACGCCGCTTTATGTTCATCGCCTGCTTTAATGCGGATGTTGTTGTATCCCCATCGTACGTCGAGTTTTGTGTATATGTGTGCACCGCTAAGATCTTTAATGAGGGTTTGAATCAACAGTAATGGGTAGTTGTTGTGGATTGTGAATTCGTTGATCCGCCGATAGTCCTGTACTGGGCGTAGTTTTCCGTCCTTCTTTTTGACGAAAAAGAACGGAGATGCGTACTGCAATTTAGAGGGTCGAATGTATCCTTTGTTGAGTTGTTCCGTAATAAAATCTCGTAATGGTTTGTCTTCCAATTGTGAGAGTTCGTATATGGAACGATTGATGTGATCTGGGGCGTTGGTTTTGAGCTCGATCGCGTGATCCCATTCCCTTGCAGGGGGAAATCGATGGGATTCTTCTTCACTAAAAACCTTTTTGAAGTCGTCGTATTCTTCTGGTATTTGGATTTTCTCTTTGGGTCCTGCGGCTATGGCGAGGTCAGTGGCGGCTCCTTTGATAGAGCTATGCTCCCCTAGTTTTGCGACAATATTGTCTTTTGCAACGTCCGAAAGTAGCCGAGCTACTACGTTAACGTTGACCTTGGGATGGCATGATTTGATTACGATTGGTAACACGTTTTCATCAATCGTGCCATGCTTCCAACTGAACTTTGGTTCAAAAGTACTGAGCCATGGATATCCAAAGAGTAGATCTTCTTTTCCGATATCCGCTAGGAGGAATCTCATTTTCCTGACGATTCCTTTTGTTAATATTTGCAAATCGACAAAATGGGTGACTGATCCCTTTTTGTTTAGCGTGTCGTCGATATTGAATAATTGTTTTGGGTTTGGTAATGAAACCGCGCCCAACCCCATTCGTTTCACAAATCGTGGATTTATGAAATTGTCTGTTGCTCCGGAGTCTACTTGTCACGGTTTGACATATCGCGGACTGATGGTCATCATCGTTACGAGTTCTCGGAGTACGGGACGCTTACTATTCGGTTATGACTACGATAGTAAGCCCTTATTAGTCATGGACACTTACGCGTCGCCGGCACTTGGGTTCGCCGGTGTTTCAGGATAGATAATGACTCATTACTAGGATAGGTGTACTAGGGTTCAGTATTCCAAGCTGCGCTTTAAAGCCAGCGTGTAACTGTATATAAGTCGTGTAGTGAAGACCAAGACTCCTCAGCTTGGTCTTCTTGAATCATCACTATCGTCTTTCTCTTCTTCCACTCGCGTCATTCCAATCAGTCGATTGAAGCTTATCCCTCGGGGTACCCTAGTGTCTACCAAGCGACCTAGTGGCAGTGCAACTTAGCTAAGTTGCCAGTGTCAGTCAAGATTCATCCGTATACTCGAGTATCACGTCACAGATCGGTTCAAGTCGAACAAGCGTTAGGTGATAACGCTACATTAAGACCAAGCTTCAACGTGGCGTCATCAGAAACTACAAGAGAACGTTGTCACAACTGTGACGACATTTGGTTTCAACACAGAGGCGCTGACAACGTACCACAAAGATTTCGCAAGAATACAGAATACCGGTATAGTAGTACTACAGGCACTACCGGATATCACGCAAAGAGCCGAGAGGATAATCGATCCGTCGCAGTTGAGTTTGTTTACGATCGATACGTTTGGGTAGAAGTCCGCTGGTTTCAACCACATACAGAAGGAGACGGAGAGTGGGAAGGTTTCCGAGTAGCCTTAGAAGATCTAGGCTGCGACATCTACATCAACGAACTCACACAAGAGGAACTACGAGAGTTGGAAAACGCACAGATCGCTAAAGCATCATCTACTACACCACCCCCATCACCGAGTATTAAGAGTAACGCATCTATTGGAGCAAGATCGACGTCTCCATCACAACAAGGAGTCAATCTAGCAATCGCTACAGAAACATTACGCCTAGGAGCAATGGCAACCCTCACTTCTCATGTTCAAGCCCAAGCAACCACGGGGAGTTCATCCGCACAACCAATTTACTCGCTCACCACTTCACCGATAGCACCGACGGTCACGGCCTTTCGAGCCCTTACTGACCCTCAGAATCAAGCACCTAACCAAAATCCTCCAGCAGGAGGAGGAGGGGGAGGTAATGGAGGTGGGGGAGGTAATGGAGGAGGAGGAGGTGGAGCAGGACCACCTTTTGGAGTCCCGCCAGCGCAAATACCAGCAATGCAAGCACCCTTACCAGCGGCGCACGACAAATTTTGCGGCAACCCACCTGCGGTCTTCGCAGGTGACCGTGAAAAAGCAGAAGAATTTCTAATGCAGTGGAGCTTATACGAAGGAATCAATTCAACCCATTCTATTATGCGCAGTCCATATCAGAAAGCTATGTTATTTCTCACCTACATCCAAGGAACTGCTGTAACCGAATGGGTAGGATCAATGGTAGCCTGGCTACGAGTCCAGGTTGATGTTAACGGACGGGACCCTCTTGACAATTGGTTGTGGTACAACACCCATTCGTCATTCATGAGGCAATATGCAGACACTCTCAAGGAAGAGAAAGCACAAACAGAACTAAAGAAGGGGATCAGAATGGAAAGAGGGGATATTGACGCGTACGTGGCAAAGTTCGAACAATTGGTCAGACATGCTGGCTACAATATAGATCAACCAATGGTTCTTGATCTATTCGCAAATGGATTGCCAAACAAATTGCAAGAAACCATCTACCTTCACGACAACCCCACGGATTATGAAGATTGGAAAAGGGCAGCCATTAAACGCCAAGGTCAATATCTCCATTTGAAAAACAAAATTGATCAGTACAAAATACAACCTCAACCATCTCCACCAACGCAAACAAATTGGAGACAGTTTAGACGCCATCCAGATGCGATGGATACGTCAGCTGATCAAGCCAGAGCCAGAGGACGGCTAGCGCATGCAGAGGATGTATTGGCACAGCCAAGACCATATCTCAATAATTCGCAACCACCTTTCAAGCCTTGCGAGGGGTTCCTGCGAAGGAGACAACCTCCAGATCTTAGGGAAGTAATTTGCTACAACTGTCAAAAGAAAGGACACCTCAGTCGCAATTGTTCCCAGCCACGTCAACCACGAAACCCACCAAGACCCTTTAGCAATTCTAGGGGTATGGAAGTGGTGGATGATCGCTCCGAGACAGGAGAAGATCTCCATATCGCTCAAATGGTAGCCGATAATCGTACCACAGAAGAAAGGAAGAACGACTGGCTGCGAACTGCGGCCAACGAGACCGAGGAGTTTAAGGCCATGGCAATGCAGGAGTTAATGGGGAACAAGGATTTTGGGGACGCCTAAACCCGACGGCCTGGGTGAGGGCTCTACGTTGTAATGCTGTATACATAACTCGCTTCCATTCTATGCGAATTCCAGTATCGATCCGAACCAGCAGCAACAAGGCCGACATAAAAACATTAGTAGACTCCGGAGCAACAGACAATTTCATAAATCCACGATTTGTGAAACGAATGGGATTGGGTGCGACCCTATTGCCAAACCCAAAACAGTTATTCAATATCGATGATACTCTAAACAAAAAGGGATCAGTCACTCATTCTGTCGATTTACAAATATTGACAAAAGGAATCGTCAGGAAAATGAGATTCCTCCTAGCGGATATCGGAAAAGAGGACCTCCTCCTTGGATACCCATGGCTCAGCACTTTTGAACCAAAATTCAGTTGGAAACATGGCACAATTGATGAAAATGTGTTACCAATTATAATCAAATCATGCCATCCCAAGGTCGACGTCAACATAGTAGCTCGCCTACTTTCAGATGCCGCAAAAGACAATATTGTCGCCAAATTAGGGGAGCACAGCTCTATCAAAGGAGCCGCCACTGATCTCGCCATAGCTGCAGGACCCAACGAAGAGATCCAAATACCGGACGAGTATGATGACTTCAAAAAGGTCTTTAGCGAAGAAGAATCCCATCGATTTCCCCCTGCACGGGAATGGGATCATGCTATTGAACTCAAAAGCAATGCACCAGATCACATCAACTGTTCTATATACGAACTCTCTCAATTGGAAGACAAACCATTACGTGATTTTATCACGGAACAACTCAACAAAGGGTACATCCGACCCTCTAAATCGCAGTACGCCTCTCCATTCTTCTTCGTCAAAAAGAAGGACGGAAAACTACGCCCAGTACAGGATTATCGGCGAATTAACGAATTCACGATCCGCAACAATTACCCATTGCCGTTGATTCAAACCCTCATCAAAGACCTTAGCGGTGCACATATATACACCAAACTCGACGTACGGTGGGGATACAACAACATTCGTATCAAAGCAGGCGATGAACACAAAGCGGCGTTTAAAACGCCATATGGACTTTTCGAACCTACGGTGATGTTCTTCGGACTAACAAACTCCCCTGCTACATTCCAAACCATGATGAATCACATATATCGGGACATGATTGCAAAACATGACGAAAAAGGGACCACTATTCGGGTTTATATGGACAATATCGGTATCGCTACCCGAACAAATATGGCTGACCATGTCAATGCAGTTCGGGATGTGCTGAAAATAGCTGCGAAGTACGACCTATTTTTCAAGCCAGAGAAGTGCACCTTTCATTCGACATCCCTTGATTACCTGGGGGTAATCCTTGAAAAAGGGGTAACACGTATGGACCCTGTAAAGATCGCGGGCATTAAACATTGGCCAACGCCAACCAAAGTGAAGGACGTACGATCTTTCTTGGGTTTTTGCAATTTTTACCGTCTATTCATAAAAGGATTTGGGTCAATTGCCAAACCACTAAACAATCTCACAAAGAAAACAACGGAATGGCAATGGGGCTCAACGGAACAACAAGCATTCGACATACTGAAAAGACGGGTTACAAGCGAACCTGTGTTGGCACATCCGGTATTGAAAGATCAATTTGAATTGGAAGTAGATGCGTCAGGTTTCGCGGTGGGAGCAGTGTTACTCCAAAAGAAAACTGATGGCAAAAGACATCCTATAGGCTATTACTCCGCAACCCTCAACACAGCAGAACAAAATTACGACATTTACGACCTTGAACTATTAGCAATAGTCAAAGCATTACGACACTGGAGGCCTCTACTAGCGGGATCACCCCATAAAATCAAAGTATTCTCAGATCACATGAATTTGCGGTATTGGAGAGAACCACAAAAGATCAGTCGACGGGTTGCGAGGGAAGTACTTGAATTGTCAGAATACGATCTCGAGATTCACCACATAAAGGGGACTGCAAACGGACGAGCAGACGCATTGTCAAGACGACCCGACTACGATCACGGGGAACAAGACAATGAAAACGTCACGGTGTTACCTGATAAAATATTCATACGAACCAACAACGCCCACCGAACAGGAATGCCTAATCAGTCATTTGCAACGATCACGGTAGAAGAAATGAGGTCAACCAATCACGAAGATGAACAAGACGAAGACATTATCAAACCTTGGGTAGATCCACACAAATTGAAAAGGATCAACGGGGTATGGTATAAAGAAGGAAGAAGGGTAATTACCAAGGGAAGTCAAGAGCGAAAATCAATTATCTCCGCTCATCACGACACCCCAGTACATGGTCACCCAGGAATAAGCAAAACTGGCAAGATAGTAGAACGATACTATTGGTGGCCAACAATCCGACAAGACGTATTGGCATACGTTAGAGGCTGTGCGGAATGCCAACAGCACAAAATCAATAATCGCCCCATTAGGGCTTCACTACAACCCATATACCCTAAACCGGAAGCTATGCCCTTCGAGACTATCGCTCTCGACTTCATCACTAAACTACCTGTCGCCCAGGGTTACGATTCGATCCTTACCGTCACTGATCATGATTGTACCAAAGCATCTGTGTTCATTCCTTGCAATGAAGAGATCAACGCAGAAGAAACAGCAGCGTTGTACATCAAACATGTGTTCATGCGGTATGGATTACCAAACAAAATCATTAGCGACAGAGATCCCAGATTTGCGTCTAAGTTCACAAGAGAACTATGCAAACAATTGGGAATAAAACAGAACATCTCCACCGCATATCACCCTCGTACAGACGGACAATCAGAACGAACGAACCAATGGCTCGAACAATATCTCCGCTTTTGGGTAAATGAACGACAAGACAATTGGAATCTTTATCTTCCAATAGCAGAGTTCACGCATAACAATTGGCCTAACGAAGCCACAGGGCAGTCTCCATTCTTCCTATTGATGGGGCATAATCCTCGTGCTGATTGGAATTCAACGCCCAGCCCTATGCCGCAAGTGGCGTTGCGCCTTGATCAGTTCAAACAGGCACGGGAACACGCTCAAAAACAAATTATCAAAGCCCAGAAGTCATGGGTATCACATAAAGATACGCCCAAATTCCAAATTGGGGATCGTGTATGGTTAGAAGGACGTCACCTGAGGACGCATCAGCCAAGCGCCAAGCTTGCGCCCAAACGACATGGACCGTTCCAGATCATCCAGGTGATGTCCCCTGTCAACTATCGATTGGAATTACCCACCAAGTGGAGCATTCATGATGTGTTTCACATCGATCTTCTCACACCCTATCGAGAGACTTCCTTTCATGGACCAAATTTCCCAAGACCTCCCCCTGAATTAATCGATGGCGAAGAGGAATACGAAATTGAGAAGATTCTAGACCAACGGCAATTCGGCAGAACAAGGCGCAAACAATTCCTTATCAAATGGAAGGGGTACCCAGACTCGGAGTCGCAGTGGGTCAACGCCACTGACGTACATGCCCCTGACGCCTTAGCTGAGTTCAAACGGACATTGAATTCTACTCCCTCACGTATAAAGACAGGTCATTCACTGGATGAAGCACATCAGTTCTTCCTTCGTCGAACAATGACCACTTCCCCTACTGTTGCCTCCACTAGTTCACAAACGTCTTACCATCTTCCCACTATTACTCAACCCACCTATGCCGAGATCGCCGCTGCCTTTCGATGCATCGAACCCGGGGATGTCATCCCCGAAACCCCTGATGTATACGGACACGATACTGGAAGATTGGAAGAAGACCAATCGGAGGTGGAGGAGGGAGCTCCTACTCGAGTCGAGAGTCTCGCTGTTCCACAAACGCTTATCAAGATTCCAAGCGGCTCCGACCTCAGTGACGTGGTCAGAGTTTGTGGAAGTTGTAAGCAAACCGCCCTGTCATGTCCAGGCCATTCTGACGCCGACGACTCCCACATCCACTACGACTGTGGACAACTCATCTATAACTGCACATGTAACAACGACCCCGTCAAAATCCCTCCACCGCCAACGCCTCGATATATTAACGTCAACCCCCCTACCAACGTCATCATGGACCCCGCGACGTCCTGGGGTATTCACATCCGTGCCACCCTCCGAGCTCAAGAACCCGATTCGGACAAAGAAAACCAAGATCCCCGCCAAGTATCGGAATCCCAGGATGAAGGGATACCACTTGTGCCGAGGAGGACGAGGCGAGGAAGAAGAGCTGGTGTGGGAGCGTCAAAAGAAAGCCCTTGCTTCCCTGACTACCGAGGAGGCGGAGTTCCAGCTGACCAACAGCGCGCCCGAGACAAGGCTGACGCCCCCGACGGTTTTGAACTAAATATTCCTCCCAGGTTCATTAACTTCTGTATGACCGAGAATGGTCGGAGGTCATCCCTTCTTGACCTCATACCACCACCATCCCCCTTTACACAGTCGCACTTGATACTCTCAGTTCTTCTACCCTTGTCTTTGGTCATGCATCCTGAACGACAGGGCACCCCTCCTGGGGCACCCGTATTCCTCTATCCACCCGACGTCGGGCACATTGTGCCGGTCGAAGGCCAATTGGGGGGCGAGGCAGTGGTGGCTGCCTTTCCCAACGACCCCCCCACCCAGTCCCCTGTTTTGTACTCACAGGAGATTGCACCTGATACCCGTCCCTTCGCCGGAGGCCCTGACCTCCCGTTGCTTGGACAAGACTCATACGACCACGACCATATGGGCATGATTTTCCGTGCTGAAGAAGCCGAAAAGTCCCATATCACTTTATTTATGAAGGCGACGGACTTGATGCCTGTCCCCTCCATCGACTCCTCCTACGACCGACTTGCCGACGAGGCCGCCGCTCTGGAGGGGAATCCTTGCTCGAATAATCACTCTCTGGGTCCGCCTGCCCCTCGCCTCGTTTCTACGGCGACCTTGGCCGCTAACCCTACTTCCGACCATCACATTGCTGCTGACACGCCCCCTGACATTTCTGATGGGACGTTTATGGCTAATTTCGAACAACCCCTGACTGCCTCACCTGTCGCGGCCCCCCTCATTTCCGAGGGAACGTTTGCGGCTAATTTCCTCGAGGCCAACAGAGACCGCAGTCTCACCCCTAAACAGGGTGATCGCACCGCTCTTCCTCCACTTTCCATCAATACAGCAAATGCTTTCTTCGCGGTTACCCCCTACGCGCCTTCCGCGTTGGGTTCCCCGATTGACACGAGGATCAACGAGATATGGGAGACTGAAGTAATCTCCGAACCGGGCACCCCTGCCCCCCGACCACATGAGTTGGGGGAGGTGGGTAACCCTGGCGATATTTCTAATTTCCTTGATAATATTCGCTACCCTCCTCTGGAAGAAACTTCTCTAGAGAACACTACTCACACTTTAACCGTTTTACTAGATGACACCGAAGTCGGGGAAATGATGACTTCGGTTGAACGGCTTAAGCAAACTTTGAGTGATTCCGCGCTTGGGTTCGCAGCCTACTATCCAGGTCCAAGTTTCCGACTCCGACCCGATAACACGTTCCCTATCGAGAACGATGTCCTGAACCGCGCGATAAAAGTAGTGCTTGTCGCTCTTGACGCAGGTTTAGCTTCGTTCGATAACACACACAATGTTCGAGGGCTTACGCACTCCTCCTGGTTCCGCCTATCCCATACGGTGATTGGTGCGGTTCTTCGAGGGGCTTTGCGATCCCCCCACTACCGACAATTGGGACGATCGAGTCTCAACCACATCAACGATTCCTTTAAGACGGCCCCAGGTATACGCCGTCCACACACTCACAACCAGCTCATGCATGCGATGGGTGAACAACTCGCTCGACTTAGCGACACCCGTCCGGAGTTTGAAGGTATGAATGTCCACAATGTTTATGATACGGTGGTCGCCGGAATAGGCGAAAACATGCAACAGTATATGATCCAATGCGCCGTTGCGAATGCCTCTGACGGAGACAAGCAACAGGCGGTGCTTGAGGCTCGTGACCTGCTTCGCAAGCGGTACGAGGAGCTTATGTGGAACGATCAGGATGCTCGCCAGTCCTTTAATGAGGATCTGGTTGACCGCATCGTTAATAGTTTCGCAGACGAGACACGCGAGGACTTAGAGCAGTGGAGGCGCCTCTGGCTCGAAGTCATCGTCCGCACTTTGAAAGGGGAAGATACCACGGACATCCGTGCCCCGACTAACTCACAGATCTTCTTTGAGAATCGAGAGGCCATTTCGGCTGAGATTCACCGCCGCTGCCAACGCATCCAAGCTGAGGTAGTCGACGAAATTAAAGAACGCGTTCGAACACACCACGCCCAGGACCTAGAAGAGCAAGCAGAAGCCCTCTTCCAGAAAATGGTCCGGGAGGAGGCGGACAATAAACTCAGAGCTGACGGCTTCAATCGCGAGACAGTATTGCGGCAACGTATGCTGACTATCAACGCGGAAGTTGAACAAGAGGCCCAGGATATCAAAGCTCGTAAGACAGCGGATCTGTGGAACGATCTTCAAGGGTCACTCCATAGCGGATCCAAAGTCGAGCGAGACCTCAAGCTCCTCGAACTGGCGGACGCCTTCGGTTATGTCATCTTTCCCAGGGGTGACATACCGAGGCGGGCGTCCCCTGTTATTTTGGTCCCAGATTCGCAAGAACCACCACGAGTCGATACGTTGGACGAGGTACCCCTGGCCGTGCTTCCTGAGCCGCCGCTTGACGATAAGCTCCGGGGTGTCCAGTCTTCAATGCATAATCCGGAGAATGTGATGGAGACGGAACCGACAGCAGCGAAGGTAACGTCTGAACCACCCCCCACAACTAACGATCCCCTTGCACAGATTTTGGCGGGGATCACAAACATGAATAACAAGTTCGAAGGGTTGGAGGCACGCCTAGTTGCGGTTGAGACTGGCAAACCCCGCCCTCCCGCTACAGACCCTCGACCCCCTCCTCCCCTGAAGCATGCCACGAAACCAGCCGCGCCCTCTCGGACAGCGGCACCCTCTCACCCACAGGTTTTGTTGCCGCGTCGCACACAACAGCCAGCGAAAGCTGCAGTGTCCGCGCAACGAAAAATTCCCAACCCAGAACCAGTCACACCTCCTACCATCATTCCAAAGTCTGCTGCACCACAGACGGCTACGGTGGACGAGCTTGCGGCGGTGGCCTCGGATCGTCTCGATGTAGACTTCCCAGAGCTGCCTATGCTGATGTCTCAACCCGTAACTGTTCCTCCCCCGCGGCGGGAGGCAGCATGGACTCCGGCAGGACGGAAACGAGTTACTCCCGCCCGGTCGGGTTCTAATTCGGGACCGCCCCGCACATTCCATCCCCCTGCTCGCACCTCGCAGACGGCACCCAATTTTACCAATATCACTATACAACGTGATGGCGGCCTCACCGATTCGGTCGAGGAAGAGGGTATCCGCTCTCGGTCGGGCGAAACCATAGTTATGCTCGCACGAAAGCAGCTGGAGACAGCCAGTGCACATGCTCCTCCTCTCGTCAGCGGTCACTGGGCCTCCTCCAAAGAGACCACCGGTAATTTCATATACAAATTTGCCGGTCAGATCGCATTCGAGAAGATTCGGCAGTTCCAGAATGGGCTCACTCACCCTCTCGGCGGACGCGGCAAGGCTGTCCCTGGACAAGGCTGGGCTTGGCTCCAATTGCGAAACACTCCAACGTCCCTCTCGGATGGGACCATCCCAAACGACTCTCTCCTTACTAGAGAGGTCGTTCGTAATCCCAGTTTCCGAAACATTACGCTCATCCACGACGCACGCTGGCAAAGTATGGCAATGGTCACAACGAAACCGGCGGCCACGGTCCTAGTCTGTATCCTCGACCCCTCCGGTGCACACACCAAGGCTATCATGAACTCCCCCATCCATATGTTCGGACGACGCATCACCGTAGTCTTTGCGGGTGAACAACCAAATTTCAACCAATGTTCGCGGTGCCATCTGACGGGACACACCATGCGATCTCCGCTTTGTCGACTCCCCCCCAACGCTGTGAAGTGTTTCCGCTGCGGCGGAGCCCATCATTCCGACCAACATTCATATCATTGCAAGGCTGGTCATAACGGCCCTTGCAATTGCCCACCACGCTGCATCCTATGTGGCAAGGATGGACACCACGCACGGTCTCGAAGCTGCCCTAAGAAAGGCAATTTCTCTTCACCGCCTCTTGAACCCACGCCCCAAACTGCCGCAACACGTCCAACCGCACCTGAACCGATCCTGGTCTCTTCGGCGGAGGATGTGCCCACGCAACGTGAACGGGCACCATTGACTGAATCTACTCTTCCTAAACGAAAGAAGGGGAAAAAGAAAACCGGCAATCAACGCAAAGCGGAGGCTAAAGGAGAAACTTCGACCGCCGCGGGTCACGTTTCCACCCCAAAACCTCCCTTGAACCCAGTCCCCTACCAAGGGGTCGATGGTTCGAGCAACTACTTTGCAACGCTTGCCGAAATGACTCCCGATAATATCACGGGCTGGTCATCTGAGGACGATGCAGCTGATGGTAATTACAGCACTATCCCCGCTGTGTCATTCGAACCTCTACCTCCTGTCAAACCTGCTTCGCAAAACACCAAGGCGTTACGACGAGCAGATGGTATTCAGGTCCTTAGCACGATCGACCTTATTTCCGAAGAAGAGGTACTGGCGAAATACCCGGATATCTTCCTCCACGATAAGATCGACGATGAAGCCACAGATTGGGACGAGAACTGGGGAGGCCTAGCACACACTAGCGAACGGGCAACTGAAGACCTTCGTGTTCGATTTGCGGCCATGAGCGACCTTCCCCTTACGAGTAGCGCCACCAGGATGACTCTCGCGGACGAAGCGGACGAAGCTGACAAATCTGACCACGCCGCATACTTCAGAGCCATAGACGAGCAGTGGGGGGGTAATGGCAACGGTGACGCAATCACACCGCTGAACTATTTCTACCACAAATTACCGGGCTCGATCTTCTTCTCCAAGTTTGTACTACCGGAGACTGCGGAAGAACTCTTGACCCATCTCAACGGACTGAAATACATTGTCAATAAAGTCGGAATTATTGAAGACTGCGACATCCAACTGGGGGGCGACGGCTCAGGACGATCAGTTTCGAAAGTCCTTCGCAGCGTTGCAAAGACAGAAGCGGACAAAGACACGATTAGTGACATTCGACACATCATCACTGGAATCATTACCGGGGACGAAATCGAAAACTGCGCTGTTGCTCAATGTCGAATGCTGGCGGAGAAAATGTGCAAATCTAACCGAAAACTAAGCACACCGCCAGACTGGATTTGGGCCCGAATGATCCTTCGCCACGTCAAGCGCGCAAATATCACCGTTGAGCAAATCACGGATGAAGGATACGGACTCTTAGTTCGAGCGGCGTTTAGCTACGTCCCGCTGCTAGGAGGCCGCCCATTTGCCGAACACACACACACACACATACTCCGTACTTTTATTAAGGGAGTTGAAGACGCAATCATGAAAGAGGGGGACGATGCGTAAGCACAACATTCTAGCTGCTAACATGAGGAAGATGAACGCTACCATGCACGCTCTCCTCGAAACTAATATTACTGACGATTTTCTTTTCATTTCGGAACCATTTTTCTCGGTGGTGGGCAATCGGAGGTCAGACCGGAAGCGAGTGGGGGAAGCGATTCTGGGTGGGGTGTCTCACCCCAACTGGAAATGTCTTTCCCCGTTCACTACCGACGCTGCACCTGCTAAAGTCCTCACATACGTACGTACCTATGATGTTACCCGGCCCCGTCACCGACGAAACGTTACTGTTTCCTCACGATGGGACATTATCAAACACAACTGTATACTTGTTACGGACATTTCTGACAATCGTAGCACATTACGAGTTATTAACTTTTACCACGATGTGGAGGACGATACGTGTCTACGGGCCCTTATGGCTTTGGATCTCGACCCCACCATACCTACTATACTCCTCGGGGACTTCAACCTCCACTCACCCACTTGGTCTCCAACGGGCTGGTCTCCGTCGAAACACGTACGCCTGTTCGAACAATGGGCGGCGCGACAGACGTTTGAGTTGCAGACCCCCCCTGGGACCATCACCAGACTTGGGCAAGACGGGCAACGGGACTCCACCCTGGACCTGACATGGCACAACTTCGCCGCGGTCCTCGACAATGTTCTTAGCCCCCCCAGGTGGATTGGGAAGCTTCCTTAGGGTCTGATCATGCGGGCATCCGCTCGTCTTGGATCGCCAGGAGCCACAACCGTACCTCAAAGGTCGAAACCCTCCGCACCTTCAAATTCGACCTAAGCGACGAAGAGGCCAAACAATGGCGTCAAACCATTGCTGAACGCCTTCCCCCCTGTCGCACCCTCCATACCATTGACGACATCGATGATTTTGCTGTCAACCTCCAGCTAGCGGTCCACGACGCGTGTGAAGAACACCTAACACACAAGAAAGCCAGAGGCTCTTCATCCCGCCCTTGGTGGAATAAGGAGTGCGACGCCGCGGCTAAAGCCTTGCGGGACACGTCTGCTACCTCCCCCAAGTCGGACGAAAGGACTCAGGCTCGACGTCATATGCGTCGCACCGCCCTCATCGCTAAACGGGCATGGGCTGACGACGCCGTCGAGTCCGGCTATATCTGGGATGTTGCCAAATGGAGACATGGTCGCCGTATGACGGAGGTTAATCCCCTACGACAGGCGAATGGAATCCTTACCAACGAACCAGCGGCCATGGCCACCCTACTCACTGCGCGGTTTTTCCCTGAAGCGCATTCACCTCCACGTCCTATCCAACACGACGACCCCCCTCCTCGACCACCGCGTGACTTCGCCGACTTCTCTGCTAAGGAGCTGTTTGCCTTGTTGTGCCAGACAACGAACCGCTCTGCCCCGGGATCTTCGGGTATCAGTTGGGGCATGCTCAAGATAGCTTGGCCAGTAATTGGCGAACACCTCTCTTGGCTCGCTAGTGCATGCCTCTTCACTGGTCATCACCCCCGCCTCTGGCACCATGCCCTGGTGGTGGTCATACCCAAACCAGACAAAGCGGACTACGCCATTGCCAAGGCGTACCGCCCAATCAGCCTGCTTGAAACTATGAGCAAGCTCATCGAAAAGGGAGTGTCTAGTCGTCTCATGTTCGACCTCGACAAACATCACCTCCTCCCCACCACCCAATTCGGCACGCGTCGGTTTTCATCTACCATTGACGCCGGCCTCAGCTTGGTCCACGACGTCGAAACGGCCCTGCGAATGAGGTTGAAGTGCGGTGCACTCCTCTTCGACATCTCGGGGTTCTTCGATAACGTTGACAAGGACCGCCTCGCTCATGTCATGACTCTTATGGGTTTTTCCCCAGGAGTATGTAACTGGGTCAGGTCATTCCTATCGGAACGGCGAGTTAACCTCACGTTCAACGGCAAGGTGTCGGATGAGCAGGAACAGGCGAAAGGGACGCCTCAGGGCTCCCCCGTCTCTCCAATCCTCTCCGCCATCTACACTGCTCCGCTCTTGGCGAAGTTGAGCGCCACCCCTGGCTGCACCTTCGCCATGTATGTCGATGACGGTTTGATCACTGCGCAGGGTCGAGACTGGAACACGGTCAAGGACGCCCTCCGCAATGGGTACAGTATCTGCGATGAGTGGCTCTGTCGCAACGGTCTGGCTATCGAGCCGGACAAAACCGAACTGATATTCTTCCGCCCCTCTAGGCAGTCTCGCCTCGACAGTGAGGACGTGCCGAACGGCTTGGAGCTCCGCATCCATGGAGTGGAGGAACAACAGCGACCTCTGGACGGGGAGGCTAAGGGCCCGGCTTTACAGCTAGTGTGCCCCCACCCCAAACCCAAGTCACAACCTCATTCTAAGTCGAGGAGGCCCAGTAAGCACCCCAAAGGCGATCGGAGAACCCCTCACGGGGGAAGTACCGGAGCCCTGAACACTTACTGGGTCAAGGCGAAAGCTCTAGTACGGTATCTGGGGTTCTTTTTGAACCACAGGTTACTTTGGACCGAGCACGTCGATATCATGTGTAACCGCGCGCGGGCGAGCCTCAAAGCTCTGTCTGTGTTAGGGAACACACACTGGGGCCTCTCTATGGCCAAGTGGCGACTGGTGTTTAACGCCGTCTGCCTCCCGGTCCTGTCTTATGGGTGCCAACTGTGGATGAATGCCCGAAATAAAGTAGGGCTAATCAAAAAGGTACAGGCCGTCATGAACGACGGCGTAAAAGTAATCTCTGGAGCCTTTCGGACGGCGCCCAGGGAAGCTCTTCACGAGCTGACCCGGGTGCTGCCTGCCAGACTCTACCTTGAAAAACTGACGCACACTTCCGCCCTCAGGTTGTACCGCGTCCCCCCCACCTCTCAGCTTAGGCGTCGCCTCGGTCCTGACTGGGGGGAGGTGTCTTCGGGCGGCCCACACGTCAGCAATGGCGGGGTGGTGACTGTTCCCAAACTCTCTGGGCCGAAGAGGAGAGTCCTGCGCCCCACAGCCTTGGAGGCCCTCGGTGCCCGGATTCCTGTACAGGGTCCTCGCGCTGATGTCACGGCAGTACCCCCCTGGGAGGTTCCCAACTGGGAGGGTGCGGTGAAACTTAAGGGGTTTTGCACCCCTAAAGACCGGAAGGCGGACGTTGCGGCTCTCTACACAGAGTGGTCTGCTTCGGACGCAGATAGGGTAATTATCCAAACCGCGGCCATGATCTCTAAAAAGGATCGGTTCGACGACCTTTTGGTTGCCGGCGCGGCTGCAGTTATCACCACCTTTGGTGAAGGCGGGGAACTCCAGAACCGAGTCCAGCAATGGTGCTTGGGGACGGAAGTGACCCAGTTTGACGTCGACCTTTTCGCGCTCGCTAAAGCGGCCGAATGGGTAGAACGATACTATAGGACTCATGCACCCCCCACACATATTTACTTACTGGCGGGGAACCTGTCTGCCCTACAGACTATAACTAATATTCGTACTCTTATCCATCAAAAAACGGTACTTATATTTCACAACGCGCTGACTTCCTTCTTTTCTCAGCATTGGGATGTCAAAATGTGGCTCACTTGGTCCCCCCCGGTCAGGACTCGGCCTCAGGTGGCCTTAGCTCGCACAGCTGCCCTTGGCGCGTGCACTATCACACCCCGCACCCTGCTTTCAAACATCCATTCCCCATCTCACCAGAAAGCAGCTGCACGAAAGCGGGCCTTCCATCTGTGGAGGACCGAATGGCTCGAAAAACGTAGAGCCGACCAACACACCTCATTCGCTCGGGAATACGCCCTCACGTGTCCCCCGGATGGGAAAAACCACCCCCTCTGGCTCGGCATCGACAAAGCAACCGTCGACGTCTCTAGACACACCACGTCCACTGCACTTCGACTCGCAGTGGGTCACGCCTTCACGTCGGACTACACTAAACGGTTCCGACCAGACATACCACCCGACGAGTTGTACTGTGAATGCGGGTTTTCAGACCGCTCATGGTTCCACCTCGTCTACGATTGCCCCAGGTTTGAGGAAGCGAGAACCACCGCCGCAGGGCATGCGCGCTGGGACAGCTTCTCTCCCCAAGACCTCATGGGCACAGACGCCGCGTTATGTGGGATGTTTTACGACTTCCTCCATACCTCCCGCGCGGCATTTAAACCGAATGAAGACGTGTCTCGATCTTCCACACATTCGCACACCCAAGGGACAGTCCAGTCAATAGACCTTCCTTTGATCGCACGAACACCAGCGGATCTGAGACCTGCAGGTCCTGCTAATGGAGTAGAGACGATCCTCCACGATTTCTTTACCTCGCGGCGTGCACCATCTATCCCTCCTGACCTGGGTTGAATGCCCCTGACCCCGAACCACTCAACACACATCCCTTTGCTGGGTAAGTCGTAGCGGTTCAATTTTACCTTCTTTTCAGTCATGCTTTCTTTTCCTGTCTTGCATGTCGTAATTAATGTTCTCGACTGATACGTCTCATCGACGTTGATGTCTTACTCTACGCTCCCACTGGGTGGGTGCCATACTTTACCTATTTCGCCCCATAAAGGCTATCTATACCGACTCTTATTCTAAATACCGACATCATGTCGCGTGACCGGCTTTGTATTATGTACTGCTCCGGGATATAAATTGATTCAAAAAAAAAAAAAAAAAAAAAAAAAAAGACCGAGAATGGTCATATTACTGTCGCCAAGTACATTCATGTGATGCCTGGCAACAACCCTATTGTCTACGGGTGCATGAGGAAGGGAGGGGAGATCCAACAAGGTGAAGTCCACGCCGCTCCTGATTTCGATAACGTGGATAACGACCGCCATTACACGCATGACCAATTGCGGTACTTGCGACAGGATTTTGGTGATCGCCAAGGGGTCGACATGGCCATGGGGCAGATCCCTGATCAGTCGCTATGGGCGGAGGTCCTTCGATACCGGGCTGTTACCAGTCGGTACTCCGAAATAGCGGAACGCATTACTGCTCTAGAAAATGAGCAGTATGTAGTTGGTAACGAAGTCAGGAAGTGTACGCGTCGGCTGGAGGAGGCTAATGGACTGCAGAGGATCATGGATCAGGAGGTTTCTATTTGTCGAGGTGCGACTATTATTCCTTGGGTGTTTGAACGAGGACGTTCTACCTGAAAAAGGGGTAATGTCACGGTTTGACATATCGCGGACTGATGGTCATCATCGTTACGAGTTCTCGGAGTACGGGACGCTTACTATTCGGTTATGACTACGATAGTAAGCCCTTATTAGTCATGGACACTTATGCGTCGCCGGCACTTGGGTTCGCCGGTGTTTCAGGATAGATAATGACTCATTACTAGGATAGGTGTACTAGGGTTCAGTATTCCAAGCTGCGCTTTAAAGCCAGCGTGTAACTGTATATAAGTCGTGTAGTGAAGACCAAGACTCCTCAGCTTGGTCTTCTTGAATCATCACTATCGTCTTTCTCTTCTTCCACTCGCGTCATTCCAATCAGTCGATTGAAGCTTATCCCTCGGGGTACCCTAGTGTCTACCAAGCGACCTAGTGGCAGTGCAACTTAGCTAAGTTGCCAGTGTCAGTCAAGATTCATCCGTATACTCGAGTATCACGTCACAGATCGGTTCAAGTCGAACAAGCGTTAGGTGATAACGCTACACTACTAATGTTTTTATGTCGGCCTTGTTGCTGCTGGTTCGGATCGATACTGGAATTCGCATAGAACGGAAGCGAGTTATGTATACAGCATTACAACGTAGTGCCCTCACCCAGGCCGTCGGGTTCAGGCGTCCCCAAAATCCTTATTTCCCATCAACTCCTGCATTGCCATGGCTTTGAACTCTTCGGTTTCGTTGGCCGCAGTTCGGAGCCAATCATTCTTCCTTTCTTCGGTGGTGCGATTGTCTGCTACCATTTGAGCGATATGGAGATCTTCTCCTATCTCAGAGCGATCATCCACCACTTCTACACCCCTAGAATTGCTAAAGGGCCTAGGTGGGTTTCGTGGTTGACGTGGCTGGGAACAATTGCGACTGAGGTGTCCTTTCTTTTGACAATTGTAGCAAATTACTTCCCTGAGATCGGGAGGTTGTCTCCTTCGCAAAAACCCTTCACGAGGTTTGAAAGGTGGTTGCGAGTTATTGAGATATGGCCTGGGTTGTGCTAATACGTCCTCTGCATGCGCTAACCTTCCTCGGGCTCTGGCTCGATCGGCGGACGTATCCATCGCATCTGGATGGCGTCTGAACTGTCTCCAATTTGTTTGAGTTGGTGGTGGCGGTGGTCGAGGTTGTATTTTGTATTGATCGATTTTGTTTTTCAAATGGAGATATTGACCTTGGCGTTTAATGGCTGCCCTCTTCCAATCCTCGTAGTCTGTGGGATTGTCATGAAGGTAAATGGTTTCTTGTAGTTTGTTTGGCAGTCCATTCGCGAATAGATCAAGAACCATTGGTTGATCTATATTGTAGCCAGCATATCTGACTAGTTGTTCGAATTTTGCCACGTACGCATCAATATCTCCTTTTTCCATTCTGATGCCCCTCCTTAGTTCCGTTTGTGCTTTCTCTTCTTTGAGAGTGTCTGCGTATTGCCTCATGAATGATGAGTGGGTGTTGTACCATAACCAATTGTCGAGAGGGTCCCGTCCGTTTACATCAACTTGGACTCGTAGCCAAGCCACCATTGATCCTACCCATTCGGTTACGGCAGTTCCCTGGATGTAGGTGAGAAATAACATAGCTTTCTGATATGGGCTGCGCATGATGGAATGGGTTGAGTTGATTCCTTCGTATAAACTCCATTGCATAAGGAATTCTTCAGCTTTTTCACGGTCACCTGCGAAGACCGCGGGTGGGTTGCCACAAAATTTGTCATGTGCCGCTGGTAAGGGTGCTTGTGCTGCTGGTATTTGCGCTGGCGGGTTCCCGAAAGGTGGTCCTGCTCCACCTCCTCCTCCACCATTACCTCCTCCGCCGTTACCTCCTCCTCCATTACCTCCTGTTGGAGGATTTGGGGGAGGTGCTTGATTAAGAGGATCGGTAAGGGCTCGAAATGCCGTGACTGTTGGTGCTATTGGTGAAGTAGTGAGTGAATAGATTGGTTGTGCAGATGTATTCCCCGTGGTTGCTTGGGCTTGAACATGAGAGGTGAGGGTTGCCATTGCTCCTAGACGTAATGTTTCTGTAGCGATTGCTAAGTTGATTCCTTGTTGTGATGGAGATGACTGTTCTCTTTCAAGAGATACGTCACTCTTGGTACTTGGTGATGGGGGTGGTGTGGTAGATGCCGGTTTGGGGATTGTCGCACTTTCTAACTCTTGTAGTTCTTCTTGTGTGAGCTCGTTGATGTAGATATCACAGCCTAGGTCTTCTAAGGCTGTTCGGAAACCTTCCCACTCTCCTGTGCTTCCGTCTGGTGGCTGAAACCAGCGAACTTCTACCCAAACGTATCGATCGTAAACGAACTCAACTGCGACGGATCGATTGTCCTCTTGGCTCTTTGCGTGATATCCGGTAGTGCCTGTAGTGCTACTATACCGGTATTCTGTATTCTTGCGAAACCTTTGTGGTACGTTGTCAGCGCCTCTGTGCTGGAACCACAAGTCGTCACAGCTGCGACAACGTTCTCTGGTAGTTTCTGATGACGCCACGTTGAAGCTTGGTCTTAATGTCACGATCGTGCCATGCGGTCATGTGACATTTGGCGCACGTGCAAGAGTGCGCGCTGCCTGCGAAGGCATGTAAAGAATATCGTGCCACGAGACATCGCGTGATAAGAATATGTTCGGGTATCACGTGACTGATGCGAGTTCCAGTCATGTGACCGGGTCGGGCTTATGCCCATGCCGGCTTATCAGAAGCCGAGGTCGTTCCAGGCCCTTATCTTGGGGTTCTGATGGATATTTCTGATGGACTAGCCACATTGAGTTTATCTCTGCTTGTGTGAGTCATTATGACTCTTATCACTGATTGCCCTTAGGGCTGTTCGCCTCATGTTGTGGGGCTGTGGCACATCATTGATGGACTGATGTTATTGGAGGATAAGCCGTATGCTTATCTCTCTTATCATAGTTTAGCTTGGGACTCAGGTTGAAACCCAGTCCCTGGAGCAGTATATAGGTAGCAGCTTTGGACAGTACGGTCCTTAGCTTTGTATTCTCATACCACCTCACGACTAGCATGGTTGGTCCCTGTTAATTGCATTGCTATCCCCTCATTTGTGTCTGCTGTACTTGTTGTCCCTTTGTGGACTTATCTATAGAGGCCTCATTATTTGGTCCTCTCTTGTCATCATTCGGCTATTCCAGGCGTCATTCGGAGTAGCGTCGACTCTCGTCATCGACACGCGTTCCGGTCTGCAGGTCAAGGCAAGACTGAAGGTAGCGTTGGGCCAAAACGTTACACTTAATGTAGCGTTATCACCTAACGCTGGTTCGACTTGAACTGGTCTGTGACGTGATACTCGAGTATATGGATGAATCTTGACAAACACGGGCAACTTAGCTAAGTTGCACTGCCACTAGGTCGCTTGGTAGACACTAGGGTATCCCGAGAGATAAGCTTCAATCGATAGATTGGAAGAAGACAAGAAGACGATGATGGTGATGATTCAAGAAGACCAAGCTAGAGAGCCTTGGTCTTTACTACACGACTTATATACAGTTACTCGCTGGCTTTAAAGCGCAGCTAAGAACTCAAACCCTAGTACAACTATCCTAGGAATGAGTCATGGTCCGTTCTAATAATACCTGAAACCCCGGCGATAACAAAAGGCCGGCGACGCGTAACTGTCCATGACTAATAATGGCTTACTATCGTAGTCATAACCAAGTAGTAAGCGTCCCGAACTCCGAGACCTCGTAACGATGATGATGAGTAGTCCGTAACATGTCAAATCGTGACAACGAGGGTCCTCAAGAGAGAGGTGACGGAGCTGTTCATCCCCAAGAACTTGGGGCATGACGTTGGGGACAGGTTCGAGATAGATGGGACACCCATATGTGGGCTCACCGCAGCCCATGGTACCGATGACTTCTTGACGATTGGCAGAATAGGAGATGTACCGTGCTTCTTGGAGCTCGGGATTCTCGCCATAGATCATGAGAGGGTAATGGCAAGCTGAGTCGGGGTTGTTTGGGAAGAAGGGGAGTCCTGGGTAGTCAGGGTTGTTGGGGTCGGTCTGGGTGGCGGCAATTCGCTCATAGTCAATGAAGTCGTCGTGGGGGTCAAGAGAGGAGGAAATGGGGGAAGTGGGGGGCAGTGGGGGAGGAGCTTCAGTGGGAGGAGGTGGAGTAGCTGGATCATTCGTGGTAGCGAGGTTGTCAAGAGCATCCAGGAGTTGCGCATTCATGGCAATGATAGGAACATCGCTTTCTTCCATTACAGATTCCGGAGTCACGGCATGAGAGAAGAAGCCTTGTTCCATTGCTTGTTCAACACGAGCTTCAACAGAGGAGCTACAAGAGGGCATTGTAATAGAGGTGGTTGTGGTGGATCGCAGGAAAGATGGGTTGTTGTTTTCGGCTGCTGGGGCAGCCTTATATCCTTGAGCAGGTGCTCCCTCGGCCTCGGGATGCCGTTGGTAGAAATCCGTGATCGCATCAGGGGCGAAGATGTTATCCCATGGTTCCCAGGAGTTGTCGCTCTCCGGGAACCCCTTCCATTTGATAAGGTAATAGAGTTTTCGACCACGGCCCTTTCGGGTTACATTCACAATCTTCTATACTTCCCATTCTTCTTCTCCATTAATTAGATCTGGCAGTGGCCGCGGGAAGTTTTCTCCATGGAGTTTTGTTACTCGATAGGGGGTGAGAAGGTTTGCGTGAAATACTGGATGGATCTTCCTTTGTGGTGGTAATTGCAGTTTGTAGGTAACTGGTGATAAGACTTGTGTAATTTCGAATGGCCCGTGTCGCTTGGGGGCGAGCTTGGCTGCGGGGTGGCTGGTTTTGATGTTAGTGCCTTCTAACCACACCATTTCTCCTTCTTTGTATGGCACAAACTTGCTTGGTCGGTGGGCTAGTATTTCTTGTGCTTTCTTCATATTGTCCTGGGCTTGTTGTCTGAGGATTGTTATTTCCTCAAGTCGTTGCTCAACACTTGGGACAGGAGATGGTTTCTTCATCCATGTGGTACGTGGGATTCTTCCAGTGAGGAGTTCAAACAGTGATACTTTGGTTGTTGCATTAGGCCAGGAGTTGTGGGCAAACTCGGCCATGGGTAACCAATCTGACCAGTCGTCTTGCCTTGTGTTACACCAGAAGTGAAGATATTGTTCCAGCCACTGGTTGGTTCTCTCCGATTGTCCATCTGTTTGTGGGTGGTAGGCCATGGAGATGTTTTGTTTGATGTCTAATGCTTTACATAAGGCTCTGGCAAAGGTGGATGTAAAGTGGGTGTCTCGGTCGGAAATGACCTTCTTGGGAAGGCCATAGTGGCGATAAATGTGATCTAGGTATAGTTTGGCGACTCCTTCTGCCGTTATGGCTTCGTTGCATGGGATGAATAGAGCAGCTTTAGAACAGTCATGATCTGTGACTGTAAGGATTGTGTCGAAGCCTCGGGATTTAGGTAACTTGACGATAAAGTCCATGCTGATTGTTTCAAATGGTTCCGTCATTTCTCTGTAGATCGGTGATAAGCCTGGTTTCCGTGGGTGTGTGTCGACTTTGTTTGCTTGGCAAGCTGCGCATCCTTTGACGTATTCCTCAATATCCTTTTTCATGTTTGGCCACCAGTAATCTCGTGTGATTAATGCCAGGGTATTTGAAATTCCTGGGTGTCCTGCGCTTGGGAGGTCATGGTGAAAATGAATTACCCCCCTCTTAAGGTCGTCGCCACCGGCGACAACCAAGCACTCGTCTTTCCACCATGTCACAATCTGACATCGTCTCGCCTTTGGACAACGTCAAGACGCGCCGTTGCATGCATGAACACTGGAAAGACTGCCAAGATTACCCAGAAGCACACAAATGGGTAGGCAAAGATCCAGAGTACGACGAAGAAGAGCAGGTACGCGCTCTAGTGTGGAGTCAAGGAACAGACGAAGAAGATTATATTGGAGAAGGAGAAGCATTGAGGATCGCCCAGCTTGTGAGTGGAATGCTAGTACATGCAGAACCCTCCAGTGCTGGCACCTCTACTACAGGACATATGAAGATCACGTGATTATGTCATGTGATAGTCCCGGGTCATGGTATGTATCTGACCTAATCTATAAGTCATGGGACTTGTTGGATGGAAGGTTATGGAAGACCATGGTAGGCATGAGGTCAGATGCGGGATTCCCGATAGCCGAAGGTCTGGACAATTCCCAGTATGGGTCGATTCTGATGGAAGGTATTCTGATGCGCTGGTATTGCGCCGAGACATTTGTTATCTTGTTATCTTGTGTTCTGATGTCATTTGTGAGTCATATGGTTGTCTTTATCTCTGACTCATGTGAGGCCGTATGCCTCATGTACTGTATGTTTCATGATAAGCCCCTGTGGCTTGATGGACAATTCTCATTGGCAGATTAGGTCGTGAGTCGTGTTTACTATAGTTCGAGCTCAGTTAGAATACTGTCTTGGAGTACTATAAGTAGTTGGCAGGTTTCGCCAGTAGTCGATAGCTTAGTTGTCTTGAACTTCCACCTGTATTCCTCTCAGGCATAGTCAAGCATTCTTATAGCAGAGTCATTGGTCATTGTGACTATTCTTCTCTCATTGTTCACTTGTGTCAAGAGTTATCTTCAAGTGACGTCGTATAAGGGGACCATCTGTGGTTATTTACCCTTCTCGAGTAGTTCCTAGGTTGCAAGCCGTGCGCTTGACTTAGAGGTGATAGAAGGAAAGCCTTCGGGTTCAAGTCGAACCAACGATTCGTGGAATCGTGACACACCATTTTCCTTGTATGTTTTTAAGATTGTGTGTGTCGCTCCATGCTTCTGCAAGTTTATTGTTCATTTGCCAAGTTATTTGTGTTTCTAGTTCTTCCTGGATGCCCTCGGACAGGGCTCGGATAAATAATTTTTCAGGAAGGACTGTTACGTTTTGGTTGTCATTGGAACCGTCATCATAGTCTGGTCTTCGTGATAAGGCGTCTGCCCTTGCATTCTTTGATCCAGCGATATGATGGAGTTCAATGTCATATTCTGAGAGTTCTAGAACTTCTCTTGCTACCCGACGGCTGATTTTGTGTGGTTCTTTCCAATATTGAAGATTGGCGTGGTCTGTATAAACAATAACTTTATGTGGGGATCCTGCAAGGTACGCCCGCCAATGTCGCAAGGCTTGGACAATGGCTAGCAATTCTTGGTCATAAATATCATAGTTGCGTTCTGCGGGTCCAAAAGTTTGAGAGTAGTATGCGACGGGGTGCTTTATTCCTTGTTTGTCTTTTGATATAGGACTCCTCCGTTGGCGAATCGCGATGCATCAACTTCTAATTCAAACTGAACATCGAGGTTTGGTTGCATAAGGACGGGTTCTTTCCCAAGGTGATTCTTTAGTTCCTCAAAGGCATGCTGACATTCTCTTGTCCAATCCCAGTGGGCTTCCTTTTTAAGGAGGTTGTTAAGTGGTCGTGCAATGGAGGAAAATCCACGGACGAAGTGTCGATAGAAATTGGCAAATCCCAAAAAGGCGTGGACTTCTTTGGTTGTGGTGGGAACTGGCCATTCCCGTACTCCTTGGACTTTGATTGGATCCATTCTAACCGTTCCTTCTTCCAATATGACCCCTAGATATTCGATTTGGCGTGTTTCAAATGAGCATTTTTCCGGTTTCAGGTATAGGTCATGTTCTTCAAGTCGATCGAGGACTTGATGGACTTTCTCTCGGTGTTTTTCCAGATCATCTGTGGTTGCTATGAGGATGTCATCCATATAGATTATGACTTCTCCTGTCAGGAGCATATCCCGGAAGATTTCGTTCATCATGGTTTGGAAAGTACTTGGGGAGTTTGTTAGCCCGAAGAACATGACACGTGGTTCGAATAATCCTTGGTTGGTTTTGAATGCCACTTTCCATTCATCTCCTTCTTTGATCCGTATGTTGTTATACCCCCATCGAACATCAAATTTGGTGAAAATTGCTGCTCCTCTGACTTTGTCGATCAGTTCAGGAATAAGTGGGAGTGGGTAGCGATTTTTGACCGTATGCTGATTGATTCGTCGATAGTCCTGTACTGGGCGGAGTTTCCCATCCTTTTTCTTGATAAAGAAGAATGGTGAAGAGTATGGTGATTTTGAAGGGCGAATGTATCCTTTCTCTCTATGCTCATTGAGAAATTTGGTGAGGGCTTCGTTTTCTGTCCTTGTTAGGGGGTATACTTTGCAATCGATGGTGGCAGGGGCATTAGGTGTGAGGTCTATGGCATGGTCCCAGGGTCTTTCAGGGGGGAAGCGCTGAGCGTCTTCTTCACTGAAAACCTTACGGTGGCGGAGGTATTCTGGTGGGACCATCTCCTCCAGTGATTTTTCTGTGTGGTCTTGTGCTTTTTGTGCCAGTTCTGATGCCATGGTAGTTTTTCTGATATGTTCTGCTTCCGTGAATCGCAGGAAGAGTTCATCTCCTGGTTCCCAGCCACGTTCTCGGAGGAAGTTATCTGTGATTGTTGATATGCTAATGCGTTGTTTAGGTATTTCTTTCTTCTGGAGACCCTGGGTGGTGATGATGATTGGTAAGTGATTTGTGGTGATGGTTGAATCTCGCCAGTTGCACTGGGGTTCGAAGGCCGCGAGCCATGGATATCCTAGGATCATTCGTTCTTCCCCTAGGTTCGTGATTAAAAACCTCATGGGTAGTTTGCGTCCACCAGTATGTACTTCCAGTATGGTGTAGCTGACAAGTTCTCCTGCTTTATTGGGGGTTCCATCTATATTCCATATTTTCTTTGGTGTCTGTAGGGGGAGTGTTCCTATTCTTTTTTTTTTTTTTTTTTTTTTTGAATCAATTTATATCCCGGAGCAGTACATAATACAAAGCCGGTCACGCAACATGATATCGGTATTTAAAATAAGAGACGGTAGAGCTAGCCTGTTTTTAAGAGGCGAAAAAGTATAGTATGGCACCCACCCAGTGGAAGCGTAAATTAAGACAGTAATGTCGAGAGCGGTGATTAGACATGCAAAATAGAGAAAAGGAAAGCATGACGAGAAAAGATGTAAAGTGAACCTCGAAGACTTACCCAGCAAAGGGATGTGTGTTGAGTGGTTCGGGGTCGGGGGCATTAACCCGGGTCAGGTGGGATGGAGAGTGCACGTCGAGAGGTAAAGAAGTCATGAAGGACTGTCTCTACCCCAGTGGCGGGACCGATAGGTCTCAGCTCCGATGGTGTGCGCGCAGTTAAAGGGTTGTCTGCTGACCGGACTTTCCCTCATGTTCGCGTGCGTTTGGAAGAATCAACGTTCGATTCTTCGTTTGGTTTGAATGCCGCGCGGGAAATGTGAAGGAAGTCGTAGAACATCCCGCACAAGGCGGCGTCTGTGCCCATGAGGTCTTGCGGAGAGAAGCTGTCCCAGCGTGCATGCCCTGCAGCGGTGGTTCTCGCTTCCTCAAACCGGGGGCAGTCATAGACGAGGTGGAACCACGAGCGGTCTGAAAACCCGCACTCGCAGTATAACTCGTCGGGTGGTATGTCAGGTCGGAACCGTTTTGTGTAGTCCGACATGAAGGCGTGGCCCACTGCGAGACGAAGTGCAGTGGACGTGGTGTGTCTGGTGACGTCGACAGTGGCCTTGTCGATGCCTAGCCAGAGCGGATGGTTTTTCCCGTCCGGGGGTCGCGTAAGAGCGTATTCCCGAGCGAACGAGGTGTGTTGATCGGCTCTACGTTTTTCGAGCCATTCGGTCTTCCACAGATGGAAGGCACACTTCCGTGCTGCTGCTTTCTGATGTGATGGTGAATAGATGGAGGAAAGCAGGGCGCGGGGAGTTATAGTGCACGCGCCAAGGGCAGCCGTGCGGGCTAAGGTGACCTGAGACCGAGTCCTGACCGGTGGGGACCAAGTGAGCCACAGTTTGACATCCCAATGCTGAGAAAAGAAGGAGGTCAGCGCTTTGTGGAACAAAAGTACCGTATTTTGATGGATAAGGGTACGAATGTCCGTAATGGTCTGTAGGGCTGACAAATTCCCCGCCAGAATGTAAATATGGGAGGGGGGTGCACGAGTCCTATAGTACTGTTCAACCCATTCGGCCGCTTTAGCGAGCGTGAAGAGGTCTACATCAAACTGGGTTACTTCCGTCCCCAAGCACCATTGCTGGACCCGGTTCTGGAGCTCCCCGCCTCCACCAAAGGTGGTCATAACCGCAGCCGCGCCGGCAACCATAAGGTCGTCGAACCGATCTTTTTTAGAGATCGTGGCCGCTGTTTGGATGATGACCCTCTCTGCGTCCGAAGCAGACCACCCTGTGTAGAGGGCCGCGACGTCCGCTTTCCGGTCTTTAGGGGTACATTTCCCCTTCAGCTTCACCGCACCCACCCAGTTGGGAACCTCCCAGGGGGGTACTGCCGTGACGTTGGCGCGAGGACCCTGTACAGGAATCTGTGCACCGAGTGCCCCCAAGGCTGTGGGGCGCAGGACTCTCCTCTTCGGCCCAGAGAGTGTGGGAACAGTCACCACCCCGCCATTGCTGACGTGTGGGCCGCCCGAAGACACCTCCCCCCAGTTGGGACCGAGACGGCGCCTGAGCTGGGAAGTGGGGGGGACGCGGTACAACCTGAGGGCGGAAGTGTGCGTCAATTTTTCCAGGTAGAGTCTGGCGGGCAGCACCCGGGTCAGCTCGTGAAGAGCTTCCCTAGGCGCCGTCCGAAAGGCTCCAGAGATTACCTTTACGCCGTCGTTCATGACGGCCTGTACCATTTTGATCAGCCCTACTTTGTTTCGGGCATTCATCCACA
The DNA here is from genome assembly GCA_015025155.1 of Lactarius quietus. NCBI lineage: Eukaryota > Fungi > Basidiomycota > Agaricomycetes > Russulales > Russulaceae > Lactarius > Lactarius quietus. The sequence goes on from WITN01000232.1 coordinate 103,138, forward strand.
GTTGGCACCCATATGACAGTACCGGGAGGCAGACGGCGTTAAACACCAGCCGCCACTTGGCCATAGAGAGGCCCCGGTGTGTGTTCCCTAGCACAGACAGAGCCTTGAGGCTCGCCCGCGCGTGGTTGCACATGATGTCGACGTGCTTGGTCCAGAGTAACCTGTGGTTCAAAAAGAACCCCAGATACCGTACTAGAGCTTTCGCCTCGACCCAGTAAGTGTTCAGGGCTCCGGTACTTCCCCCGTGAGGGGTTCTCCGATCGCCTTTGGGGTGCTTACTAGGCCTCCTCGACTTAGAATGAGGTTGCGACTTGGGTTTGGGGTGGGGGCACGCTGGCATTAAAGCCGGGCCCTTAGCCTCCCCGTCCAGAGGTCGCTGTTTTTCCTCCACTCCATGGATGCGGAGCTCCAAGCCGTTCGGCACGTCCTCACTGTCGAGGCGAGACTGCCTAGGGGGGCGGAAGAAGATTAGTTTGGTTTTGTCTGGTTCGATAGCCAGACCGTTGCGACATAGCCACTCGTCGCACATACTATACCCGGTTCGGAGGGCATCCTTGACCGTGTTCCAGTCTCTGCCCTGCGCTGTGATCAACCCATCATCGACATACATGGCGAAGGTGTAGCCAGGAGTGGCGCTCAACTTCGCCAGGAGCGGAGCGGTGTAGATGGCGGAGAGGATGGGAGAGACGGGGGAACCCTGAGGTGTCCCTTTCGCCTGTTCCTGCTCATCTGATACCTTGCCGTTGAACGTGAGGTTAACTCGCCGTTCCGATAGGAATGACCTGACCCAGTTGCATACTCCCGGGGAAAAACCCATAAGAGTCATGACATGGGCGAGGTGGTCCTTGTCGACATTGTCGAAGAACCCTGAGATGTCGAAGAGGAGTGCACCGCACTTCAACTTCATCCGCAGAGCCGTTTCGACGTCGTGGACTAAGCTAAGGCCGGCGTCAATGGTGGAAGAAAACCGACGCGTGCCGAACTGGGTGGTGGGGAGGAGGTGGTATTTGTCGAGGTCAAACATTAACCGACTAGATACCCCCTTCTCGATGAGCTTGCTCATAGTTTCAAGCAGGCTGATTGGGCGGTACGCCTTGGCAATGGCGTAGTCCGCTTTGTCTAGTTTGGGAATGACCACCACCAGGGCATGGCGCCAGAGGCGGGGGTGGTGACCGGTAGTGAGACATGCGTTGGCGAGCCACGAGAGGTGTTTGCCAATCACAGACCAAGCCGTCTTGATCATGCCCCAGCTGATACCCGAAGACCCCGGGGCAGAATGGTTCGTTGTCTGGCACAAAAGAGCTAACAGCTCCTTGGCAGAGAAGGCGGCAAAATCACGCGGTGGTTTAGGTGGAGGATTGTTACGTGCGAACCGCACGTGAGCCTGACTTAGGCAATGTAAGATGAACGCGGTGACTCAGCAGCGATTATACTCAAGCACTGAGGCTGAGTGACGTCTCAACGCACGAAGGCGGAGATAGTTCTTTATCTTGTCTTTTCGGCACGCGGCCCCGAGGGACGAAGGAGAGAAAGAGAGAAGAAACCGGCTTTGGATAACAAGGCGAGAGTTGTACAAGAAATCCAAGCTATCGACTACAACAGTCGATAGCTTCCTTATAAACTAGTCGCGCGATCCGCCTTCGTCAGCGAGATCGCCACTACTACTAAGCTGCTGGTAATCGTCCACTAAGACAAACGCCACTACTAAGCTGCTGGTAATCGTCCACTAAGACAAACGCCACAACCACTACGACTCTTGGTAATCGTACAGTAATCATCAGTCATCGTATCGTACTAGTATCAGTAATCCTCATAGTAAGCAATGTGAGAACGACCACGACGTCATGCAATCACGCGCCCATACGTCCCATGACTTATGGGTTAGGTCAGATACATACCATGACCCGGGACGTTACATCACCCCCTTCACAAGGGTGAGCGCCCTCGCTCCACTACCCAATTCGGCACCGTGGTGAGTCCGACATCCATCTCATGCTCATCTCGTATCCTTACGAGGGCGTGCGCTCTCCCCAGCCTTCTTGCGGAGTGTCGTGCGCGGTCGACATGTACGAAGATATCGTCTTCGAGTCTCTTGATGGCGACCTCCAGCTCCTTGATGACTTCCTGGGACGACCGGTAGCGTCTCACTTCGGCGGCAAGGGAGATATCTCCCAACCTCGCGAGAGCTTCGTCTACCTGTCGTCGTCCCCGGAAGTCAGCGCGAAGGTACAGTAGTTCTTCACGGGTATACTCAGCTGGGGGCCCCATATCTCGACATGGCTCGGCGTGTATGTCTCCCCGATAGATAGGCTCGCCCCTACCCATCGTCCCAAACACCTCCGGATTGTCTTGCATTCTTACTCGCACGTATCTGGCAGGGATACGTCGCCCCTCGTGCTCAACGACCATTGGCACCCAGTTCATCCCGTTGTTGAGGACGAAGCCTTGGGGGGTAGGCGATAGGGCACGGATAGGGCGCCTCGGCGCATGCGCTCGGCGCGTATTGACGGGTGATGGGTCTCGGGCTTCAGCGTACGATGGGAGTCGTCCCATGGCGGCATATCCCTCCTCCGCAGTCGGTCCATAGACGACAGCAACTGGTGGTGTCGTTCTTCGTCATCCATGGCTTCCTCGGTAATGTTGCTGTCTTCTTCTTCTCGGACTCGGGGGGGCACGCGCATAGGTGCGCAGTGGCAGTAGTCGATAGGGTTATCGCATCTGGTACAGATGATGTTGGCGTCGTGGTATGATCCTTCGGAGGACTCGTCGTCGCTGTACTGATCAACGGCTGTGGATGATGTGTGGGCGGTGGAGGGCTGTAGGACACTTGCCGTGTCAACCTCTGTATCCTCATCCGTCTCTCCTGCGGCGTCATCCTCGTTACTTGGTCCAGCCGCCAGGAGGTCATGACCTCCTTCAACAGCCCGTAGTCCCTCCTCATCCTCCTCCACTCTTCCGCTTGCGGGTGTGGGGAATCGCCTGCGAGCCTCGGCCAGGTCTCGGGCGGCTTGATCTCGTTCAGCGACGGCTCTGACGTGCTCGAACTCCGAGCAGAACTGGTCGTCGACGTTGTTGTTGCCATCGTAGGTGGTAAGGGTGTTGATGTGCGGGAACTCGTCAAGGATGACAGTGGTGAGTGGGACATGGGACATTGTATGAGTGGGTGATGGTGAGGATCGTTCTGTTAGGGCTGCTTTTAAGTGTATTTCAGCCTGCGGGTTATTGTGCTTGAACATCCTTATCTCGTCGTCCGCGTGGACATCATCCCACGAGACCCACTGGTTGTCCGAGTCGGCGTATCCCTTCCACTTGATCAGGTATTGCAGCTTGCGCCCTCTCCCCTTTCTCCGGGAGTCTAGTACCTTTTCAACTTCGTATTCTTCCACGTTATCGATCAACTCTGGTGGGGGACGTTGGTAATTGGTGCCATGAGTCACCGTCTCTTTGTAAGGTGTGAGAAGATCTGTGTGAAACACATCATGGATGCTCCACTGTGTGGGAAGTTTCAGTCGGTAATTGACAGGTGACATCACCTGGATGACTGTGAAGGGGCCGTGTCGTCTGGGCGCAAGCTTCGTGGTTGGCTGGTTGGTACGCAGGTGACGTCCCTCGAGCCACACCTTATCTCCCACCTGATACTTGGGTGTGTCACGATTTCTAATCCATGACTGTTGCGCCTTCTTCATTTGGCCTTGCGCTTGTTGTCTTATCTCCTTCAATTGTTTCAGTCTTGTCTCGACTCGTGGTATCGGTGACAGCTGATCTGTCCAGTCAGCGCGCGGGTGATATCCCATCAGTAGTTTGAATGGTGATTCGCGCGTGGACTCGTTGGTCCAGTTGTTATGTGCGAATTCCGCCAGCGCCAGATACTCTGCCCAATTGTCCTGTCTTTCGTTGACCCAGAACCGGAGGTATTGTTCCAACCACTGGTTGTTACGTTCTGACTGTCCGTCGGTGCGGGGTGGTAGGCCGTTGATATGTTTTGCTGTATTCCTAGTATTCGACACAGTTCTCGTGTGAACTTGGACGCGAACCGGGGATCGCGGTCGCTGATGATTTTTGAAGGTAGGCCGAATCGTGCCACCACGTATTTGGCGTATAGTACTGCTGTTTCTTCTCCTGATATTTCTTCGGTACATGGTATGAATATAGACGCCTTGGAACAGTCGTGGTCAGTGATAGTTAGAATGGAGTCATACCCCCTCGACTTGGGGAGCTTTGTGATGAAGTCCAGCGCTACGACTTCAAACGGCGTTGCTTCTGGTTTTGGAAATAATGGCTGTAACGGTGCCTTTGTCTTCTGTGTATTGACTTTGCATCGTTGGCAATCGGCACATCCTTTCACGTAGTCTGCGATGTCGTTCTTCATTGTCGGCCACCAGTATTGTCGTTCTACTAGCTGCGTCGTTCGATTTATTCCTGGGTGTCCGTAAATTGGGGGATCGTGATGGGTGCGAATTACTTCTCTGATTTCGTCTGGTCCCCCCGTGATAACCAATCTTTGTCCTTGGTACCACCACAGACCATCGGCCTTGGTTAGTTTGTGTGGGTCTACCCACTTGCGTATTCTTAGTTCGTCCTGCTGTCTCGTGGTCTTGATGGTTCGTACGAATAGCTTGTTTGGCAACACCGTGACATTCTCGTTGTCTTTCTCCCCTTGGTCATAGTCGGGGCGTCTTGACAGAGCATCCGCTCTTCCATTGGCGGTTCCTTTGACATGATGTATTTCGAAGTTGTATTCGGCCAGCTCCAAGACTTCTCTTGCTATTCTCCGGCTAATTTTCTGGGGATCTCGCCAGTATCGGAGGTTGAGATGGTCTGAGAATATGCGTACTTTGTGGGGTGATCCTGCGAGCAGATGCCTCCAATTTCGTAGTGCCTTTACTATGGCTAGCAGCTCGAGGTTATATATGTCGTAATTACGTTCAGCTGCGTTGAGTGTTGCCGAGTAATATCCCACTGGGTGTCGTTTTCCGTCTTGTTTCTTCTGTAGCAGCACTGCTCCTACCGCGAATCCAGATGCATCGACTTCTAGATCAAATTGTTGGTTTTGGTCTGCGTGTGCGAGGATGGGTTCCTCGGTAACTCTTCGTTTAAGCGTGTCAAACGCTGCTTGTTGTCTTTTTCCCCATTCCCATGGTTCATCTTTTCGCGTTAGTTCGTTCAACGGTTTAGCAATAGCGGCGAATCCTTTGATAAATTGCCTGTAAAAATTGCAAAACCCGAGAAAAGATCGTACGTCCTTTACCGATGATGGGGATTGCCAGTCGCGAACACCCGAAATTTTGACGGGGTCCATGCGTGTTACCCCCTCTTCTAGGATTACCCCCAGGTAATCAATACTGGGAGCGTTGAAAGTACACTTCTCTGGTTTGAAGAAGAGGTCGTGTTTTTGAGCAATGGCAAGAACGTCACAGACTGCTTCTTGGTGTTTTGTTCGAGCGTACTGTTGTCGTTTCGTGGCTATGGCGATATCGTCCATGTAGACTCGTATTGTTGTTCCTAAGGCTTCATGTTTTGCTATGGTGGGGCGGTAGATCTCGTTCATGAAACTCTGGAATGTAGCGGGTGAGTTGCATAGTCCAAAGTACATGACGGTTGGTTCGAAAAGTCCGCGGCGTGTTTTAAACGCTGCTTTGTGTTCGTCGCCCTCTTTGATTCGTATATTGTTATAGCCTTGTCGAACGTCCAATTTACTGAATATTTGCGCTCCTCCTAGATCCTTGATCAGGTCATTGATGAGGGGTAATGGATATTGATTCCGTATCGTCCATTCATTGATTTTTCGGTAATCCTGAACAGGTCGTAGCTTTCCGTCCTTCTTTTTAATGAAGAAGAATGATGATGCGTACGGGGACTTCGAGGGGCGAATGTATCCCTTCTCCACTTGTTCGTCAATGAAGTCGTCTAATGCTTCATCTTCGACTCTCGTCATTGGGTATACTTTGCAATCGATGGCTTCTGGGGCTCCCTTTTTGAATTCGATTGCATGGTCGCAACTTCTTTTCGGTGGAACCTTTTTGACTCTTCTTCTCCGAATACCTTCGCGTATTGTTGGTATTCTTTTGGTATTGTGACCGTTTCTACATATTGTTTGGCTTCGATCGCAAGTTCGACTGCCGACCGTCGTCCATGTACTTGTTCATCTAGTTGGGTCACTATTTGCTCTTTGTCTTCTGTGGTAAACATGCGTGATATTTTCACGTCGTTGTCTTGTTCCTGGAGCAATCTTGCCAGTACTGCTCTCCTGTCGTTTGGGTTAACTGATCGTAACACTATAGGGAGTTGTTTCTCATCTATAGTGGCATGGCGCCAACTGAACCTTGGTTCATAGGTTGCGAGCCATGGATATCCCAATAATACGTCTTCTTTCCCTATGTCAGTGATAAGGAAGCGCATCTCCCTGTTTGTTCCTCCTGTTTCCACTTTGAGCGTCAGATAATGTGTAATCTGCCCCGCTTTATTAGTGGTATCGTCGATATTGTAGATGTTTTTGGGCTTATCTAGTGCCCGTTGTCCTAACCCCATTCTTTTGACGAAGTTTGGATGTATGAAGTTGTCGGTGGCACCGGAGTCCACCAACGCTTTGATGTCGGCCATGTTATAACTTGCGCGAATTGACACTGGTACTCTCATAGAACGGTAGCGCATAATGTACACAGAGTTACAACGTATTGCCCTTACCCAGGCCGCCGGGTTTAGGCGTTTCCCAAAATCCTGTCCCATCAGCTGCTGTAGGACCAGGTCTTTGACTTCTTCATCGTCTCCTGCGACTCCTCGCAACCATTCCGCCGCTTTTTCTTCTTTGGTTTGTGGGATTCCTCCGGTAGCTTCTGTGGCTCGCGCTTGTGTGTCGCGGCGTCTGCGAGGCTGTCTACAGTCGCGACTGATGTGTCCCATCTTCTGGCAGTTGTAGCACTGCGTTTGACTGTGGTCTCGTTTGAACTGTCTCTGGATAAATCCCCCTCGTGGTGGGAACGGTGGTCTGGTGTTTCTTGGGTGGTTCGCCACGATCTCTTCGGCTCCTGCTAGCCTTCCTCGTACTCGGTCTGCTGATGTGTCCATTCGGTCATCATTATGGAGTGGCGCGAGCAACTTAGCTAGCCCTCCTCCGGTCGTACGTCCTGGCTTGAATGCATCGAGGTTTCCTCTAACTGTCTGCATATGAATCCACTTCTGTTGCCTCTTTAGGGCGGATTCCTCCACTCTTCGTAGTTTCGAGGTCGTCATGTTGGTACATGGTTTCGTATAGCGCTCTTGGCAACCCTTTCGTGAAATACTTGAGGTTTGTTCGTTGTTAATGTTGTACCTGCGTGTCGAACGAGTTGTTCGTATAGGGCAATGTAATCGTCGATTTTGCCGTCTTTCATGTGTATTCCGGCGTCTAGTTGTGCTTGTGCTCGTTCCTTGCTAAGAACGTCACCGAATTGTCTCTGGAACGCGTTGAGTAGGTTTTCCCATAACCTATTGTCGAATTGACTGGTTCCTGTGGCCACCTCGTTTACGAGCCATCGGCTGGCGGACATAACCCATTGGTTAACCGATTTCCCTGAATGTATGTTAGGAATAACATAGCTTTTTGGTACTTGTTTATCATGGCCGAGTGGTTGCATTGACCCCTGCGTAGACCTCCCATTGGAGGATGAAAGCTTCGGCTTGTGACCTTTGTCCTGTGAATGTGGGTGGTGGGTTACCGATGAATTTGTCATTCCTCCTTGCATGGCTACGCAGGTCCTGCGAGGGGTGGTCCTCCTCCTGGTGGTCCTCCTCCTGGTGGTCCTCCTCCCGGTGGTCCTCTTCCCGGGTCCTCCTCCCGGGGTCCTCTTAATGGCGGAAGGCCTATTGTCTGGTGACGGTACTCGGTTGCGGTTGAGCCTGAATTCGTAGAACATGTTTGTTCTTTCAGGTTCGCTTGGCGCATCAGGGACATCTGGTCCCATAGCTCGATTGACGGCTTCCATATCTTCTGGCTGTAGTTGTTGGACATGACCCGTTTGCTCGTTAATAACGAGTCGGGGTGGTGAACTTCTGTTTGAGTAGTCATGTAACTGTATGGCATTCCCCTGATAGGTTCGGGAATATGCAACTCAGCTGTTTGCGCGGCTAGTGCGTCTACTTCTGGTGATTGTGCTACGGCTTCCGTAGGTTCGCCCTCGCTTTGCGGAGTTGGCGATCTTTCGCTAGTGTGGCTTGACGGGGTTGGGGTAACTGTTCGTAGTTGGAACTCTGTTCTAGGTGGTTCCGTTCGAGGTTTGGTTGTCTCTTCTTCTTCTTGGCCGTCTATGGGCCCTTGTTGACTGATTGGTCGTGCGTCGACCAATGGTATGTTGATGTTTAGGTCGTCTGCAGCTGGTCGTGTTGCTTCAAAATAACTATTAGTGTTGCTCCACCTAAGCTCGACCCAGCAACAGCGCTCTTTGTTGAATACTACTGGGTGGAAGCGTTGCGATGTGGCTGCTTCCGCGTAATATCCTGTGTTGTTCTCTTCGGACCTTCTGGTGTCTGGTACGTGTCGCCACCTTACTCGTCCTACAATGTATCGAGTGGGTGCGTCTCTTTGTCTTGAGTCGATGCGATAGGGCACAAAGTCCCAGCCGTCTTTGTATTGAGAGTTGCCACGGCGTTCGTTTTGAGAAGAGCTTGGATTTAATGTTACGTGCGATCCGCACGTGAGCCTGACTTAGGCAACGTAAGTGAACGCGGTGACTTAGCAGCGGTTATACTCAAGCACTAAGGCTGAGTACGTCTCAACGCACGAAGGCGGAGGTAGCACTTGAACTTGCTTCGAGATACGCGGCCCCGAAGGACGAGAGAGAGAGAGAGAGAAATCGGCTTTAGATCACAAGACGAGAGTTGTACAAGAAATCCAAGCTATCGACTACAACAGTCGATAGCTTCCTTATAAACTAGTCGCGCGATCCGCCTTCGTCAGCGAGATCGCCACTACTACTAAGCTGCTGGTAATCGTCCACTAAGCCACTACTGCTAGGTAATCGTCCACTAAGCCAAACGCCACAACTACTACGACTCTTGGTAATCGTACAGAACCTCAGTCATCGTATCGTACTAGTATCAGTAATCTCATAGTAAGCAATGTAAGCGAGCCACGACGTCATGCAATCACGTGCCTACGTCCCATGACTTATGGGTTAGGTCAGATACATACCATGACCGGGACGTTAC